>APFE031465593.1:0-18986 GCA_000404065.3 Pinus taeda | reverse complement strand
CCCTACTTCTTATATCAAGGGATGCTTGAAGGTACAAGCAGTGGATCAACTCCTACAGAACCACACAACCATGCTGGCCCACCTTAGAGAGAATCTTCATCAAGCTCAAAACCTCATGAAGCAACAGGTAGATCAACATCGCTTAGAATGCCAATTTCAAGAAGGGGATTAGGTATTTTTGAGGCTGCAACCATATAAGCAAGCATCACTCAAAGACAAGGGTTGTCAGAAACTATCTCCAGAATTCTACGGACCGTATCAAGTACTTTAGTGCATTGGAGAAGTTACCTACAAGCTAGCTTTGCCACCCACTGCAAAAATCCATCTAGCTTTCCATGTCTCATGCCTTAAGAAAGTGATTGGGAACAATTGTAGAATTCAAACCAATCTACCTAAACTGGATGAAGAAGGGGCAATCTGGCTCCAACTTGAACATGTTCTTGATACACGAGAAAGGCACCTGTGTGGCCGCATGATTAAGGAAGTCCTCATCAAGTGGAAAGACACCTCCCTGGAAGATGCAACCTAGGAACCTACCACTATTCTTCAGCAATTTCCGTAGCTTTATCCTTGAGGACAAGGCTATTCTTATGGGGGAGGGCATGTTAGGGTCCCACCCTAACCCCCTTATTTATGTAATAGGATCGAGTCATAGTTATAGTTAAGTAAAGAGTCAAAGCCCAATATTATAATTGTAAGTGGGTTCCTGCATTTAATTGAGGCCCAATTAGTTTGCCATGGGCCCATGGTATTACATAGATGGTTAATAGAAACCATGGTAATTGCTGTTAGAATCCTATATAAGATAGAGACTCCCTCAAGGAGCATCGTGTCTTTTT
Source organism: Pinus taeda (assembly GCA_000404065.3). Classification (NCBI taxonomy): domain Eukaryota; kingdom Viridiplantae; phylum Streptophyta; class Pinopsida; order Pinales; family Pinaceae; genus Pinus; species Pinus taeda. The sequence goes on along the minus strand of APFE031465593.1, from coordinate 18,147 downwards.
GTAATTGACTACTGCTCTTTGGAGGTTGCCTCGAGAGGCAAGTGAACATTGCTTCTGAATAATAAAATACTTGCTGTTATTTCTCATTATTCTATGTTCTAGGTATATTTCTTCGCATATTTGGTATTCTGGTATCGTCTTGCAGGTTAAGAGCATAACATTCTGAAGCTGATGTTGGATGATTGTGTGTGATGTTTCCGTTGATTCCACTTCCTTAAGGTCACTTAGGATGTTGAATCCGATCATAGTAGGCTCTCGTCTCATGTTTACCCCGGTTGGCTAGTTATTTGGGTAGATGTTGAAGAGGGTGTTACAGTTTTCATGATGCAGTTTGATCGAGATTATTATGATAGAAAAATGCAAAAATTTAAGGTTATAAATTCAAATTTCTTGATTTTCCATGTAGCATGAAGGTTATAGTAATATTTCAACTATGTCACACAAGTACAAGCCACAAGCCATGATTATATATATGCTCTTAATGAGACAAATGTTATAGTAGTGCTTAAAATGAAGTGTTGAACAACAAATAATAACGATAAACCACATTATTGCCTAAGTAAATAAATAAATAAAAATAATTAATCAATTCAATTTAATTTACTATATTGTAGTTTTCCTTTTATTAATAAAATTACAAGAAAAAATTATAATATACAATCATGAAATAAATTAAAATAATATACTCATATTTATAACTATGATATTTCACAATATATAACTAGTGCTGCCATATAAATTAAATGATTGGTAAATCAAATTGAATAGGCATCAATAATAGCTTCAAAAGACTTCATGAATACATACATTTTTATGTTGCTAAAATTAAAAATCCTTAAACTTAACTAAATTATAATTTCACTTAAAATTATTATTATTAATTATAAAAAAGAATAAATAAAACCCTACCTAGATCCATCTAACTTTGGATCTACCAAGCTTGAGAGGGATCTCTCTTTTCACTTTAAATAGGTTTTCATCTAAAGAGTTTGGCCTAGAATGGATATTAGAAGTGGTTTAATATAATATAATTAGTTATTAATTTAATTATATTTTTTTTTTTAGTTTTATGTAATTTGACTGAGTTAAAATTTTAAACGTGACATTACATTACAACATCTCTACCATGAGAGCACCCCTTGGCCCAATTAAACATATATACATTTAAAAAAAGCATGTAACACGATTATTATCCATCATGATTCACGTTTTCTTTACCATGGATATTCCTAATCTATAAATAGGATTTGTTACAATACCGCAAGCCAATACCATATGCCCAAAAACCCATAACTCATTTCATATAACACTTGTTCATATGTCATTTTTTTTAATTAATCAATTTAATTAAAAAGACAAAAAACCATAACTACTTTAAGATAAGTTTGTGAATACTACTAAGAATATTCTCTGGAGGTTAAATCCCTACCATCCATTAGATAATTACATAGGTATCTATTTCATAATAAACTTTCTACAATTTCAATTTAATTACCATTAATTATTAGGTGGATGGTAGATATTTAACCTCCATGGAATATGTTGGAATATTCATAGTAGTATTCACATATAAAGGGTTAAGATTTATCAACAAGTTAGTTATGCTCTTTTAGTTAACTTATTTCAAATTAATTAATTAAAGAAAATGTCATATGAACACATAATATTAGGAATGTGGTATTTATAAACAATGGTTTTGTAAGAAGAGGTATTCACAAGTTAAGAATTTCCATGGGAAAGTGGAGGCGAATCTCCATGGTTAAGAATGTTGTTACATATTTTTTAAAATGCAATATTTTTTTTTTTTTGTTAACTTGAATTTCCAAAAGAGGACTAAAATCCAGGAGATACTTGAGACTAACAAGTTTATTACCAATAACAGACAATCATGAAAACATATAAATCTCCTTGAAGATTCAAGATTTAAAGGTGGGAAATGCTTGTGGCATGACTTTCCCTAAGTTGACTAATTTTTCATTGTCTTCTTGGATCAATTCCTTATTACTTTTGCAGGTTTCTTAGTCTTTCCAAGAGATCACCTTGAAATCCCATATTTTCCATGCCATTCTTCTAGAATGGAAATCTATCGTGGGTCATCCAGATCCATATCTTATGGTAGGGCTTTTTCTCCAACTTCTTCCAAAGGGAAGCTAATCATTTCCCGTGGTGAAGGATTTGGCTAGTGCTCTTCAAGAGATTTTTGCACGACCTCTGTAGGATTTGAAAGAGAGTTATGGGATTTTACTTCTGCTGATTGCATGCTTAATTGAATGTTGTCTTTCTCTCGACATTCCTTTGGAGAGGAGAGAGACTTGATCTAGGGATCTGGTCAGGATTTGAGGTACCCCGGGAACTCAAATATCTTCTTCTTTGGGGGAATTTCCCCAAATAAAATGGTTCTTTCTATGAAGGGTTTGAAGAGCATGTTACTGCATATATTGGATATGTTCTCCAATCTTGCTAGATTTCATGTCATGTTTAGGATCTTCAACCGCTTTTGGAAGGCAAAACCTGATTTATAGCTTGCCATGATGCACCTAGTGAAGAGTTTGTTGTGAGAAACCCCACTTTGTCTAACTACTCTATGAAAATGATGTTGAAGATGAGGAGATTGAAGGAGAATACTAGTAGATCCATAATCATTATGAAATCCTGAAATAATCTAGCTAAAGGAGGGGGAAAGCCCCCTCTCACAGTGCTGAGCATAGGTGGCTATGTAGAAGAAACCCTATAATTTGTAGAGCATAACCTTTTTAAGAATAAATACTAATAATAATTTAAAATAAAGTTATAATTTAGTTAACTTTTATGATTATTTTTTTTAGTTTGGGCAAAGTGAGATGCATAATGGGGCAAATGTTTTGATGCTTATCATGGATTGATGTTTATGGACATTTACCAACCATCTAATTTATATGGCTACACTAGTTATTGATAGTTAAATTAAATTGTGAAGACATTTCCAATAAGACATGATCTCATAAATATATATAAATTTGTTAAATTTAAATATATAATTACAATAAAATTATATATATGTGTATGTGAGTTGGTTATGCATGAAAGTCAATTTTATAGTCAAGATTAAAATAACAATACATAATTCATATTGATAACTATTATATTTCAAAACTTAATATTTAAATTTAATTAATAAGCATATAATTCTATATAAAAATGTGAAATTTGTATAAATCTAAAAAATACTATGAAGAAACAACATAGTTCCATTTCTATATAGAGATCTGAAATTTGTATGCATATAAATAATATTATGAAGAAACGACATAGTGCCATCTTAATTTCGGATCTACCAAGTTCTAAGAGGATTCAAATCTCTCGATTTGCAAATATCTTCTCAAATTTTACACTCAAGAAAAAATTTGCATCTTGAGATATTTGATCCCCCCCATGCTTGATAGATTTGAATTTAACATGGATCTATACTAGTTTTGAATTAAATTAATACTTTTATTATAATATAGAAGAATTTTGAATGTAAAATTATGATTATATAGATTGTAAATATACTCAATATAAGTAAGTAAGATTTGCCAAAGATGCTTATAAAATAATTTTGTTTTAAAATTATATAAAGTATAAAATGAATTTAAATTTGTAAGATGATTTTTTTTGAGGAAATATTCTAGTAGATTGACCCTAAGGGATCACATCCCACATGCTTATTAGAAAAGTATAACCTCAAGAGAATTGAGGAGAATTAACCTAGTGACCTCCCATTGGCGAGATCCTTTAGCAAGGAAAACTCGACAAATTGAACTAGCTCTCAGGGCTTTTATAAGATGATTATTAACATAGATATTTAATATTTTGAAAATTGGAGGGTGTAAGATTAGATGGTCGGGATGTCTAGTATGTGTTATATTATTTGTATAGGTAATTTAATATTTAAATGGGAGAAGGGTGGGATAGATAGAGCCCCTTACCCTTATTATATTTTTGATATTTTTGGTTAGCGAGTTAGGGTTTTGGATGCTTCATAATCTTATGGAAAATGTTAAAGTAGAGATGTGATTCTAAACATTTGTTAGTTTTCCTTTGAGAATTTCCAAGTAAATATTAATATGTGATTGTCTTTGTTTACTTTTCTACATTGCTAATTACTGTAAAAGGTTAAAAATTAGAACGTAAAAATCCATTAATCATATTTTTAATCTCCATTACTAAGTAATTTAAAGGTTTGACTATTAATTGTATGATTAGTAGTTTAACAAAACACAAGACTAATTAATATTTTAATTTAATTATCGATATTTACAAAAAAAAACAGATAGTAATTTGTATTAATAAAAGTGGGATTAGGCTCAAACTATTACATTTTTATTGAGAGCTAGTAGAACTAAAATTCGTTGAAGATTTAGGTTAGAACATGCAGGAGAAACCCGAAACCTTGCATGGTGACCACATTATACTTGATGATTAAATCCATTCCAATTGAAACTTTTCCAAAAAAACTCCTAAAATCTAGATAAATTTTCAACAAATTCCTTTTTAAAAAACAATTCTTTGGCTAGGATTTCACCTTTTCTGAAGAATTATCTTTTGAATTTATTTTAACTTGGGTCCAAGGCCCATTTTATGCAAGTTTTGCAGAGGCACCCATGTTTGAGGAAGTTCGACTTTTGGAATCCACCTTATGTTCGAGAGGAGGGAGGATTGCCTCCGCTTGGTCTGCCCTCGATATGCCTTTCATGTTGTAGTCTAGTGGGGGCGTGAACCCAGTTCGAGCTACAAGTCCTTTACCTTTGTCTAGGAAGGAAGGTTCTTGAGTTCTGATTCTTTTGAAGAAGCATAAGAGATATTTTCTATCTTCACATCCCCCAAATTTGCCTCGTTATTGTGTGCCTTCACACAATTTTTAGTTGAAACTGACATTTCTTGACATTTATGGGGATATATCATTTTATGGATCTGTGATTTGTAAACCCTTATGCACACAACTCTCTTTGCGAGAAGTAGAGAGGGAATACTCTGAAGAGATTGAGTAGTGATTGAAAGTTGCACCTGCCCACCATTTTGATTTTCAAGAAGATGAATTTGATTTTAAATTCCTTGCGTTGGGGCAAGTTTGGAGAGAATGACCTATCTCATAGCAGACTTTGCAACAAAAGGAGACATTTTCGTAGTCCAAAGATCAGACTAAGGAAAATTTGGGGCCAATAAGCTTTAATTCAGCAGGGACGCCCTTGCTGAAGTCCATTTCCACACAAATGCGAGCATACATGGGCTTTAAATAGAGTCTATTATCTTCACCACGAGAATAGAACCTACTTAAGGCATTTCCAATTGATGCTAGAGATGCAAGATTCCACAAATGCATAGGAAGATTGGGAAACCTTACCCAAATTGGGGTAGTCATGATTGAAGATGAAAGCGCACCGAAAGAGGGAAACCAAGGTTGTAATGAAAGACCTGCACATCCCTAAAACCAAGGACAACATTCAAGAATCTACACCCGATTGCTAGCTTTGTTGAAAACAATAATGAAAAAACCTTTAGCTAGATGGTATACGTTTAACTCAACTGAGATGAGGGGATTCCAATGCTCATTAATCTAGGAGTTAAGATCAACAAGCTTCAACCACAAACCGCTAAACCAACAAATCAAACCTGCCTGAGAGAAAAACTTGCCTTCACTTAAGGCTTCTCCCCCCAAGGAAACCTCAATTATGGGAGCCTCACTAACGTACATCATTCTAATCCCAGAAGGAAGGTTCTTATCTGATGATCTAACAATGTCACAAAATGACTTTGCAAGGGCCTGATGGGAGCTCGTTATAGATGAAGAGGAGGTGGCAACAATAACACTAGTTGCAAGAGAGGCAAATGACAGGTTGGACACCAAGGAGGCAGAAGAACAATGCCCTACATTGGCAGAAATCATAACAAGAAATTGGAGACCAACTATTGAAAGCGAGCTCATATCTAAGACCGAGGACTTTGATCAAGACACCATGGATGGCAAGGCAGACAAGCGAACGAGAGAATTTATATCGATATTTATTAAGTGGATGGTAGGGATTTAACCTTCTTGGAATATTCTATAATATTCATAGCAGTATATACAAATCAAAGGTTGAGATTTATCTTCAAAATAGTTATGCCCTTTTAATTAAATTAATTAATTTTTTTTTTTTTTTTTTTTTTTCTCATATGAAGTGAGATGGTTTTTTGGATATGTGATATTGATACGCCATGGTATTGGATCATTGTATTGTAACAAAGCCTATTTACAAATAAAGAATCTCCATAGTGAAGTGGGGATAAGTGTTTTGATGCTTATTATGGATTGGTGCCTATTGACATTTACTAAACATTCAATTTATTGTAACAAAATCTATTTACAAATAAAGAATCTTCATGGTAAAATGGGGGTACATGTTTTAATGCTTGTTATAGATTGATGCTTATCTACATTTATTAACGATTTAATTTATGTAGTTGGGCTAGTTAGTAAACCATTTTAAATTATTTTATCTTAAAAATCATTTATTTTATTTTTGTCGATTTGACCTATAAAAATATTAAACCTTAATTTCATGATTTACATAATACTTCCCCTAAATAATTTATCCATCCCATTATTATATTACAAAATTAATAATTAAAAAAAATATAATATTAATTTCAATTCCAAACCTCAACTATCTATTTATTAATCATCTTGATCAATATTATTCTTTTAAATTTTACACTTTAGAACTTTTTATTATACTTTATAACCTTTTAGATGGAAGAAAAATAAGCAGCATACAAATTGTTTAATTTACTGATGACATATGTCTATATCTTGATGGTTAGCCATCCTGGTCAACTTTCATTATTCATTAATACCAATACACTCATTATAAATTTACATAAATTAAATTATTAAACTGTAACATAAATATACTGCTATCGCAACCATTTAAATCAATTAATAACTATATTGATAATTTCACCCCTAGGATTTTTTACATTTATTCTTGAACTATCAAATAGTGGGTCATCTCATAGTCTCTTGAGAGTGACATGGAGGGTCCTTATAAGAGTCCTCCCAATGGACAGAAAAGCCATGATAATCACCCAATTGTCTCTTATGCTTTTAAATATTAAGGTTTCCAAAAAAAATATTTAAGTTCATCATTAATATTTAGTGTGTTATTGACTCATTAATAAGTCGGGTGGTATAGATATACCACTTGATAATATATTTGCTTAAATTTAATAGTAGGTATATATAAATATTATTTGATAATATATATGTTTAAATCTAATGGTAGGCATATACAACCTCTGCTCGTTAATGGATAATATTGGTTGCCATTCAAATTAGCAAGTACACCGAAACATAGTACAATCTACTTCCACAACAAGTACAAGTGTGAGGCACAAAATTTGTTTGTTTTTTTGGGTGTATTTTTATGGAGAATTTTATATTTAGTTTTTGTTTTATAATTTAATTGAGGTTATTTAAAAAAAAAGTTGATTAATTTGAGTGGTTGAGGTTTATTGAGTTTAGTTTCGTTGTTTGGATGGAATTGTTATGATCTTCCCTACCAAGATTCAAATCTTGTAGTTTGTCATGTTATAGCTTTGGAATACAATCACCATGTTACACTTTTAAGTGAATATATACTATGAGTTAACCAGAACCAACCATCTCTTTTTTTGTTTGAACTAAGAGGGAGCCCATTTTTTTCTAAAATGGTCTCAGTGTAAAAAAATACTTAAAAAATTAAATATTAATAATAATTACAATTGAAAAGTTATTAAATTAATTCGAAAAAAAATTAAAATTAAATCAAATTTCTAAATCAATTATCATTTTAGATATTAATAAATCTCACTTAATGTATTTTCCAAATTAAATTACCAAAATTACAATCAACTAATTTACCTCTTACACCTTTTTGTGAAGTTTGAAACCAATTATTTTTTAACATACTTGAAAAAAAAATCACATCACAAGTACATTCCACTTCTTATAATGGTGTGAAACTTATATTTATTAAGATGATGGTTGGAATTTACAAGGAAACTAAATTTTATTATAATGGTGTGAAACTTATATTTATTAAGATGATGGTTGGAACTTACAAGGAAATTAAATTTTATTAAAACTCTATTGGGTTGTGAGTCACTATGTTCAACAAAACCTTCTATACAAAAAGTTTTTATTTTTTGTTTTTATGTGGCATTGCTTTAACACTCATAATTTTTAGGATTATTTTTTAAGCTGTAATAATGTTATTTTCAAATTTAATTGTAACATTTTAAAGAATCAATGTTAATTTTGTTTATTAATAGTTGTTATTATAATGTATTTTTCTTTTTGACGGGTATTAGTTTGTCTTTTTGGACAAAAAAAATTATGATACTGTTCATAATTAATATTAGGAATTAATTTTTTTTTATTATGAAATTATTTATTTTATAAATGATTTGATTAAGGATTATTAATGGGATTGTTAGTAACTTCCATTTTATTAGTTACTAATTTTTTGTTTTTTAGTTTTATTTACTTTGATTTAACTTTTTTGATTTTTTCTTTTCTTTTATAATATTTCTATTTTTCATGAATTATCATTTTTCACAATATTTTCAATTTAAGGTACTTATTATTAATAAAAAATTATTTTTAATATATATTATTTATAGATCTAAAACTTTTTATTTTTACTCCTTGCAAACTTTTATTTAATTTTATAGTTTATTCTTTGCCCTTTTGGGTTAATTTAGAGTATTCCTTAAAGATATATAATCCTAAAATCTAATGTATAAATAAAGTTATTAACCTTCCCTTTAACCTCTTTTTTTTTTATTCGTTATAAAAATGATTAAACCTAATTTATTATTTAATATTAAATAACAACTATTTTTTATCTTATAACTTTATTATTAAAACAATTATTAATTACTCTATTCTTTAACTTCCTATCAATTTATTATTATTATATTAAAACAACAACTATTTTTCTATCTTATAACTTTATTATTATTAATTACTTATTCTAACCCTTATTATCTTTTATAACTAATTAGGAATATAATATTTTATAATTAGTTTTTAGAAATTACATATTTTAATAAATTTAAAATATTAAATCTACATTTTTTAAAAGTTTATTTCTTGTTTGACTAGTCTCCAACCACTAGTTTTCATCACCTAACCTTGGGCAATGATGCATCCTTACTGTTTATTCATGAAGATATTATGATTTCTCTTACGTTGTCCTGAAGATGAACCACATTAGTTGGTCGAAACATCGACCAAATCCTCATGATATGATTAATCCTAAAGACTTCTATCTACAATATGGATCACAAAAGTCTCAAATCTAACTTAAGTATAGACAATTATACATATTAATAATAATAAAACACACACATATAGATATATGTATTTCCCTTTTCCTCCCCTGGTTAAATATAGTCGTTTCTATCTACATTATGGATCACAAAAGTCTCAGTTCTAACTTAATTATAGACAATTACACATATTAATAAAAATAAAACACACACATATAGATATATGTATTTCCCTCTTCCTCCCCTGGTCAAATATAGCAATTTTTTTTTTCTAGCTATTAGGTTGACCTCTCTCCCTATTTAACCCTCTTCCTAGATCTGTTTCTTCATCATGTCCTGAAGATGAACCACATTCACTTGTTGGTTTTAAACACGTCCACTAAAATCTTCAATGTCACTTATTCCGAAAAATATTTTATACATTATAAACAATATTATTTAATTATATTTTTAATTTTGGTGATGACATTTAATATATAATAATTTATTAGTTATTTTATTTTGTGATGAATCTTTGTCTTTTGTTACTTTTATTTCATTAAATATATATTTAAACTAAATGACATAGTAATAGCTACTATGTAACCATTGAAAACAATAAAATTAAATTACGAAAAAAAAATACAAACTATAAATTATTTTAGAAATTAAATAAATATTTTGAAATTTGAAATAATTATTAATATTTTAAAAAAATTTGATTGTTGAATTCATTTATATTTTAAAGAATTACTCAATATTTAAAGTTGGTGGTAGTCCTGTTTTATAATTTAATATTTTATTAAACTAAGTTTAAATGTTATTAGAATATAAATTTCTAGGACAATTTTTGCTTTTATATTTTATTTTAAATTGTTGGTTGGTCCTTTTTTTAAATATTTAATTTATATTTTATTTAAAACAAAGTTTTATTGTTTTCGAATATAAATTTCTAGACAATTTTGCTGTATCAAAAGTTAAGGTTGGTGACAGTGCTTTGTTTATTTATTTATATTTTTTAAACGGATTTAAATGTTTTGAAATTGTAATTTTTTAATAAATTTTAGCTTTGAAATATAAATTTCAATATTTAAAGTTTATAACTTTACCCTTTCATAATAATTTAAAGTGACTTTTCTATTGTCGGCCATAACTTTCGGGGGAGGAAAAACGCGATGCATACGAGTGACTTTCTCTGGTTGGACAAAATACGCGATGCATACAACTACTCACACTATGGGGTTGATGTGACTTGCAGGGTTTATTATTTATTTATTTGGATTGTAAATTTTGGGAATATTTTGGAATATTTTGTAGTTGATTTGATTATTGTGAATCGAATTTTAGAATATTTGGGAAATCTACTATACGGTATTAAAATATATATATTTTTATTCTAGTAATCTTGGACTTATTTTAGTAATTTTGAATAGGTTGATCCAAGTTAATACTGAGTATGTTAATGATTGGTTTATTGTTTTTTCATTTTGTTCATTGAATATTACTTTATTCTTATCCAACAAACAAGATGTAAAGACACTGAACCAATCATTGGCTTAGTGCATGGTGCTTAACATTCACCAATTAATTAATCAAGAGAGATAAAGATTGAAATGTTGGAATTTGTATCCAAGCAAAACAATTAGACCACAGGGAATTTCAGAAAAACATCCTGAAAACCATGAATGTGAAAAACAAACACCAAGAATATACTTGTTGATGGCTAAACCATGTGCACATCCACTGAACATGTTCTTTCAGTGACAAAAAAACATTCTTCACCAACCCCAACAAGTCTGTGTTGGAAGTATTCTTTCACTAATCTCAACAACATTTCTTTGATGTTGAGCTGCAATGTTTTATTATGTGGACTTTTAGCAAAATCAAAGTCATATTTATTAATTTATACTTTATGTTGATTGTAGATTTCTGGAATATTTTGGGATCCAATGGACATAGTTCAAGGCTTAGTTATGTTGTATTGGCCTAAAACAAAAGAAAATATGCCTATTCCATTCCTTCAATTGAAAATTCTGTAATTCCAATTCAAGACGGATTATTGTGAATATAAACTTTAATATTTAAAAAAGTTGAAAACCAAAATTACTAAAAATAAATAAATTATGATTAAAATTGGTAAAGAATTGGAAAGGTAAACTGGTTAACATACGATTTAATATTTTAAAAAGATAAAAAATTAAAATTTATATTAATATTTAAAAGAAATGAAAATTTAAATTCTAATTTAATAATTATTTTTGTTAATATGAAAATTAATATTTAAAAAATTAAATCATAAATTTTATATTAAAAAGATATAGTAAATAATAAATTGCAATTTTTTAAAAAATTACATTATTGAAAAAGTAAATTTATATAAAAATATAGTAGAAAATAGTAGAGTGGATTTCATATCAAAATATAAGAAAAATAGTAAATTTATAGTTGTTTAAAAAATTAATTCAATTTTATAAATATTTGAAATATTTGTAGGTATATATTTTCAATATTTTTCCATATTGAATTTTATACATCACATTTTTTTTTTATAATTTTATTTTTATTCAAATTTGATAACTATGCTTGGTACACTCCAATGCTCTCCCTCACTTGTAATGATATAGAGAGCTATGAATCAAGGTTTGGGTGTGCTTCCCTCCTCCTATATGGAGTAAATTGTGTAGCCTTTAACTGAATGAAATGCACACAAAAAGCAAAATTTACAATAAGTGATTTAGGTTTTAGCTATTAATTATATTAAAATTTATGATTTGATGTTATTACACTTTTCCAAAAATGATACAATTTTCTAGTGTTTTTTAATAAAATTTATAATATAGATAATGTTAAATATTTTATTGTTTTAATATATAAATAATTAGGTTAAAAATTCATATTTTAAAAAAAAAAAAAAAAAAAAAAAAAAAAAAAAAAAAAATTTAAAAAAATTTAGTTTTATAAGACTTATATTTCCGAATTTTCTTGGTATTGAATATTAGACAATTTTTTTTTTCCGTATCAAATTTGAATAATACAAATTTGAATTTGGTAACTATAATTCAAAACCAATTATTTGACCCAGCCTATGTTTATCAGATACACAAATATTCTGGAATCTACAATCCACTTAAGCTCAGGATTAATTTACTAGGTTGGTGACCGTTTTTCTCTCCTCTTCTTTCTAAGGTTTCAAGAAACATTGTTTTGGTTTATGACAGAGGTTCATAAGACTTATATTTCCGAATTTTCTTGGTATTGAATATTAGACGATTTTTTTTTTTCCATATCAAATTTGAATAATACAAATTTGAATTTGGTAACTATAATTCAAAACCAATTATTTGACCCAGCCCATGTTTATCAGATACACAAATATTCTGGAATCTGCAATCCACTTAAGCTCAGGATTAATTTACTAGATTGGTGACCGTTTTTCTCTCCTCTTCTTTCTAAGGTTTCAAGAAACATTGTTTTGGTTTATGACAGAGGTTGTGTGGGACTCATGGAGCAATACAAGAAGGATTCATTAACTCCACTGCTCGCTGTATAATTCTCTGAACGTCAACCAGAGGAAACAGAGAGGACCATACTACACCTGAGAGGACTGCAAAGTTGAGCATAGAAGAGGAAACAGCCAGAGAGAGGACTGCAAAGTTGAGCATAGAAGGGTATGGAGTGCCCCTGCACGATAATAATGATAGTGAGCGCGTGAACAATACTCCACCAGATTGAGGAAGAAGCCGAATGCTACTCGGAGGGCTGAGGTTCCTTAAAAGAGGTTGAATGCGTTGTATTACATCCCATCCAATATGAGGTTCGATTCGATGGGAGTGAAGGCAATGAAAGAGGCTGACTTATTCAACTGATTTTTCGTTATTTAAGGAAAACCGTGCCTTATTTGTGATGTATAAATGGCAAATTTATAAAACTTATTCACCAGCATATGATGCACCTGCAACTAATTGAGAATTCAACAAGCACTTATTAAGGACTTGTCAGAGAGGCATAATTTCACATTTAAGCCACTGACAATATCAACGCTTGAAAATCAAATAACTTAGGAAAGGGAGATTGAAACTACACATTCAAGAAGAAAAGTAGTGGTTGAAAGAGGATATGAGAGCATAACTAGCAGTTACCAGTGCCACCGAATACCTACATAGCATCAATGACAAAATATCTAAGTTAGAGTAACAAGGTACACTTAATCTTCCAACATTTTCTTAAAAAATGAAGTATCTAGCAGAAATGAAATCTATAGAAGTGCAAGTGCAATATTCAGTCAAGGAATGGTAGACATCCAACCAGCGTCTTCAAATAGTAGGGTTGTTTTTGCATATTGCATCTTACCATGTATTGTAACTTATTTTTACTCTAGTTTTTATTTTAAAGAAAACACATATAAAGAAAAGAAAGAAATGAAAAATAAGAAAAATAAATAAAAATTAGAAAAAATAGAGAAAAGGAATATAAATATATATATAATATATATATATAATATATAATATATAATAAAAATCTCAAGTTGAAGAAAAATTAAAAAATGTCCCCTTGTTTTAAAGCTTATTATTTAATCTTTTGTATAGTTTTTTCCCAAAAGCATTAAAAATATTTTATTTTGCAAAATAAAAGTTAATGGTTTTGGACTTTCCTCACTTTGGCAATAAAGGCGTGATTGGCAATCACGGAGGAGATCATCCCTGGCCTAAAACGACAGAGGATGAGTTCGGGCCCCCCGCAATTTCGAAGTTTTAATAGGGGGCGGGGGACGAGGGGGAAGTGGTCCTGAAAGTTCGTTTCAATAAACCCCCCACTCATACATGGGCCCCACTATAGCTCAGGACCCCCTCTCCAATACATAAATCACCTACTCCACCCCCACCCCCCCCCGTCCTCAAAAATATGTTTTATCCTTCCCGCGCTCGCTCACAACTCGCCACTTATCCCTTTCCTATTCGCTCCAACTATGTAGCCGTTTCAACATTTAATTCCTCCCGCCAAACATTCATATAACCATTTTGTCATTAATCCTTCACGTCAATGTCTAAATTCACTAATAAGATGTGCCAAAAACAGTCATGCCTTCAAATCCCCTCTTTTAAAAACCAAACACTACTCTACATACTCTCTTTCACCATTTCAGCTCTTAACAACACCAGTGCAATTCTGAATTCCATAATCGTGTAGCGATTGTTCATACAATAATGATTGTCATTTTCCTAGTAATTCGCCACCTTAGCTAGTTATTTCCTGTTCATGATGTCTTCATCTAAAGGCAATTCGAAATTAGTTGTAGAATGCTCTACATTTCCCTCTTTGTTAACTGAAATGAGCTCCCTCTGGTCGACAAGCAATATAAAACCTCAGAAACCTAATGTGAGTTCGATCTTTATTAACTCCACAACTGGGAAAAACAAAAATTCTTAGATGTCAGTGATGAATTGAGTATTTGGGAGTCTATTTTACCCCAGTTTGTCTTTCCCCAAAATCATACCTTCCCAGAATTTGTCACTTGGTGTCATCTCAAGTATCTTCCTAGTCAGAGAGAAGTAATTGCCTAAAACAATGAAGTTTTATTGAATTTATCTTTTAAGCATTACAAATTAATCTCTCATCTCCTCTACACTCTTTTTCTATTGATTCCCTTATGGAGATCTATAAAAAAACATACATTTCCTCAACAAGCCCGTATCCTTGAGTCATTCCTACCTGAGAATTATGAGTGGCCTATGACTAATCCACCTTATTCCACCTAAATTTTTCCAGAAATGTCAAGGCAAGTCATATCCATGGTTTCATGTCATTTAGGTTGCCCTATCAGTGAATGGGCCGATGAAGTAATATTTGGATTTTTATCAGTGTTCTCTGTGGGTAATAAGCACTCATTGATTTTCAACTACAGTCAATTTTTGGCAAACAATAATCAATTTTTAAGTTTTTGTACTAAAGGTGTTTTTAAACATCAATCAATTCTTATGTATTTACTTTTATTTCATCAAATGGATAGTTTTAAGTTCCCATTTTAGAAGTTAGATGCACAAGGAAAGCCTCAGTCAGTCATTCACTAGACTTCCTTGGTAAGGAAGAACACAAAAGAGTATTCCTTTAGTGATTATGTAAACTAGTTTTTTCATGTCTTTATGTCTTCACATTAGTGACGTTATACCAATAATTTCATCTAAAATCAAAAGAATTATGCACCTTACTCAGCAAACCAAAATTGGAGACTCATACCTCTATCACAATTATACAGAGATCAGAATATATGGATGTGAAATTCCTCCTTATAGGTTACCAATATTTGTGCCAATCAGGATCTTTGCCTTGGAATACATCAGGCAAATGATGAACATGGATGATTTTCATTTTGTATCCAGGAAGTAGAAAGCCCAATTCAAATTGAAGGCACATATTTCCCTTTCATTGTCAATACCAGAGCAGCAGTGAAGGAGGCAGATAATTTATTAAAGTAGATGAAATTAAAGTTGAGCTTTACTTGGTCTTATGATCCATTAGGGATTATTTTGAAATTGAGAGTTGAGCAGCAAACAACTGCATATGTACATACAACCAGAAAAGAAATAGAACAATATGCAAATCAAGAAGAGCGGCAGGAGAATACATTACACGAAGCTGAAGAAAAAATTGTTAGTCAAACTTCTTCACAAACTCCAGTTCCTCAAGAAAAGAAATAAAAATATCAAGATAAAGTCGGTCTCCTACAGACTCATAAACTCAAGCTATAGGTTTCAAAATTTTCAAAAGGAGAAAGAAGACAAATACTAATCAAGAGTCCTCAGAGGACAAGAGTTAACAGGAGCAAGCCACAGTGATGTTGTCAAGTTTTCCCACCACTTATTTACCATAGATTGAAGAAATTACAGATTCTCCTATGTCTTTTGTTTCTCATGATACAACGTAGAAAAATATTTTTGCTAGATACAGAGAAATTAAAAGGAAGAATGAAGCATTCAAGGCCACCACTTATTCAGAATTTTGGAAGCAATCTTCCACTACACAACACAAAATTTTGTCTGCACTTGATACTTTAAAGGGATAGTTTAAATTAGCTTTCTTGGAACCTAAAATTTTAGTCCCTAAAAGTGCAGAAGATTACAAAACATCCATTTTTGCTTTTGACACCAAGAAAATCCATGCCATTGGTAAAATTGACCTGCATAAGCAGGCTGGTGAATTGATGTATTCCACATTGACAAGTTCAGCTATGGAAACCTCTAAATTGTAAGCTTCCTTGAACAATATTCGCACACGGTTGAAGATGGAGAGAATGTTGTCCTTGTCTAAAGATACCAGAATCAAATCTCTTGAAGATCTTGTGATAAAACTAGGATATGATCCTAGTAATATCTAAGTAGTAGAAGAAATGATAAAGAATAAAAATGCTAACATTCAAGCACTAAGGAAGCAGCTTAAACTTCCTACTACTGAACATCCACAAGCTAAGGAAGTTGGAAAACTTGAAAAGGAAAAAGAAAATATGTTCAAATTGATAGTTGAACAGAATGTTTAAATTCAAAAAATGGAAGCTGGCGCGGAATCACTCCTAAAGTAAAAAGAACAGTAGCTTAGTATTTCAGCTGCCATTCCTATAGCGACACCTTCTACAACAATTACTTCAGCAACAGGGACATCTGCAACGACAACCATCGTAGTAGAGACACAATCTAATGACTCAGCAGAACCACTGTCAAAGGCCATGGAAGACTTCTCTTTGAAAGATCAAGAAATTGAAAAACTAAAAATGTAGCTCCAAAAAATTCAAGAATAGAATATTAAGTCTGATAATGCATATTTGGATGAGTTTCAAAAGAATTATAAATTAACTCAGCAATTAGAAGTTTATGAAAATGAATCTTTAATTGCACAAACTATTGCTCAAGCCAAAGAAAATATTTGGATAGACATTAATGTATTAGTGACTGAGTTATGGCCTTCAATTGAAATTATTTTCAAGCAGGAAGATTAATTGCAGAGGTCACAAGAAGCAATAGTAGAAATAAATAAGGACCTAGACCACAAACCTAGAGATGCTACAAGGATAATCAAAGTCCTAAACTCCAAGAGAAAAGATGAGCTTGAAGAGTTCGACATTGAACACATAACTGAAGTTGTCTTGGGAGTTCGAAAGGTTCTAACCAAGAGGAATTTGATGCTACAACTCGAGGATAAGTGCTAAAATTTAGAGGTTCATATCAAGAAATTTCACGGGAAATTTAATGCTTTACATAAAAAAGGACTTCCATCTTTGCAAGATAGAAGTGGAAAATTGATCCCACTTGAAGAGTATCAACAAAGGTTACATGATATAGTAGTGGACAAGACCAAATTCTCCAAAATCAGAGGAATTATTACTAGGAAATCCTTCATTGTAGGTTTAATTTATGATTTGTTAATTCAACATGAAAATAGGCATTTGTTTCTAGCTAGGCTCGGTTTTGAAAAATATACTGAAGTCGACGAGTCATATAGAAAATTGTTAAAGTTTTCTATTCCTGATGAAAAGAGATGGGATAAATTGTGTGAGATCATCAAATATGATTAAAATGCAAAATAACAGGAGCAAACATCAAAATTTCATCAGCAAACAACAAAGTTTCAGGGGAAGTGAACAAAAAAACATATTTATAGCTACAATCATCAACAATAGCCCTCGAAATAAGTTCAGATCCACTATTTTTAGTTCTATTTTTGTAATATCCCAAATATTTTGGATGATATTATATTTTTTAATAAAATTTAATTCTAGTTTAGATATCTTGGAAAGTCGAACTCTATAAATATTTTGTAATTCAAAGAAGAAAGGGTTGAACCCTTGCGATGAACCAATGGACATGC
>APFE031465592.1:24823-54048 GCA_000404065.3 Pinus taeda | reverse complement strand
TTTTATTTTTGTATTTTAAATTCTAGCGAAAACCACCTAACGCTCAAGCGAGGCTGGTATAAAGACACCAGGCGTAGATAAACCATTGGGAGATTGATGAGAATGTTGCATTGAAAAACATTAATAACATTAAAAATATTATTACTTCTAAGTTCAAAGAAAAAATGTGGTGTGAGAAAGATTTAACAGCTAAAAGAAAATTAAGATATTATAAGTAGGTCATCAACTGCACCCTAGAAGATCAAAATTATCTCTCTGTTTTAACTAGCTCAAAGGAGAAAATTAATATAGCCAAGATTAGAACAAACTCTCATGAGCTTCACACTGAATCGGGTCATTGGGCAGTTCTTAAAACACAATGGGTGGAAAGGTTCTGCCATCTCTGTGAGAATACGAACATCGAGGATGAAAATCACTTCCTCTTAGAGTGTCTCGTGTACAACCGCATTAGATCTCAGTTTCAAAATCTTTGTCGCAAGACTGACCTTCCTAGCCTTTTGCGATGTCAAAATTATGGTGAGCTCGAAAGGCTTCTCTCCAAGCTTTTCAAGCATATGAATAAAATCTTAAATCAAACTAAATAATTCGTTTCATTAGGTCCGATAGACCAAAGTTTGGTCTCAGTGGACGTTAACCACCACCACCACCATCATCATTTTATTTTTGTATTTTTATTTTTAGTTTTATTTTTTAAATTTTATTTGGTTTTTATTGAGTGTGTACCTTGTTTCTTTGATTTATAATTTTTATGTTGAAGGATCTTTTTTTTTTAAGCCAGTTTTAGATTTTTTTATTAATGTCATATACTATTATAATTTTTATATTTGATTTTTTTTTGGGTTATGTTTTATTACTTCTTGTTATTGTTTTTATTATTTATTTTTTTTTTTCAATTATTTGAATTTTTTGTTTTCTTCCTACTTTTGTTTTTTTTTTAAATATTTTGAGAGAGTTTCCGCATTTCTAGATTTTTTTTTTATATAATTTGATTTTTTTGTCATGTTTTTATTATTTATTATTTTAATTTTTTATTCAATATTTGAATTTTTTGTTTCAGAGTATATATATATATAAGGTATATATGGTCTGTGTCGATGACTGTCTAGCAACTCGATCCCATTATGTACAATTTGATAGTTGATTTTAATTTTTTTCGTTATAATCGAGTGCGCCCCACAATGTGTTAATTTCATGGGTGGTTTTATGTTTTCATTACAATGGGTTGAGCTCACCTACATTGCATGTCAATTTGATAGTTGATTTTTAATTTTTTTTTTGCAATGTATCAAGTTATCTTACGCTAAGATTTTAAAATCGCTATACATTTAACATTTAAAAAAAATTACTCTTGATGTAAAAGCTCTTTTACTCAAGTGTTCATTTTTAAAGTTTTTTTAGTCATAAAATTTTTCGATAATTTCATGCTTGAAATATTTTGAAAATTTAAGATTGTTTTGTAGTCATAATATCTGGTTTTAATTCCATGGTTGAAAATTTGTTAAGATTCTTTTCTAAGCTGTGATATTTTATCTTTAATGTTATGGTTAAAAATAGTTAAAAATACTTTTTCCTAACACCATGCTTGAATTTTTTTGAAATTTTAAGTTTTTCAAAGAAGCGATATTTTAAATTTAATGTCATCTTTAAAAAATGTTGGAATTTTAAGGGCAAAGACATGATATTTTATCGTTAATATCATGCTTGAAAATCGTTTAAAATTTAAAGTTTTTCAGAGCCAAGATATTTTATTTTTGAGTCATTATTAAAAATGTTGAAAATGTACCTTGAAGAAAAGCACTATTCCGACATCAACACTTTTTTATTTCAAAGTGTTTTGTGCACCAAACAAAATGGTTTTTATTGTTTTTCACTGAAAAAATATTGAAAATTTACTCGGAAAAAATGGTGATGCAAAATCAACACTTTTTATTTTTGGGTTGTTTTTTCATGTTTCTTTTGAGATTTTTGGACTTGAGTACCTGTTTTGAGGTAATAGTCCATGTTTGATCGGTAACTATGTTTTCCATGTAATATAAATATATTTTGCATGATTATGTTAGCAATTTGAATGGCTTTAAAAGTAGACTGTATAGGTATAAACTGAGTAGACTTGCTCAGCTTGTCTACTAACACCATTATGGAGTCATTATGGTTTTTAGACCTAGGTAGCTCCGGAATAAAATCAATGGAAATAGTCTCCCATTTCCATTCTGGAATATGCAATGGGTGGAGTAACTCAGTTGGGCGTTGATGCTCTGCTTTAACTTGTTGATGCTCCAAACAATGAGCCAAGTATTCAACCACTTCCTTTTTCATACTGGACCAGAAATATTCTTTCTAAGTGTAGATATTAATTTATGATATCGGGGATGGCATGCACAAGGAATTGTGGTATTCATCTAAAATTATTTGTTTAATGTTTTTCTGATTTGGAACATATATTCTCCCTCTATAAACTAATAAACCTTCTTGATTTACCTCATATCCCAGCTATTATTTATTGCTATCCAGATTTTTAGCTTGCTGCCATAAGGTTTTATATTCAAGATCTTGTATTGCTGCCTCCTTAATCTACTCTGTGAAAGTGGTACACACCTCACTAAAAGAGATTTCATATATGCGGTTTACTTTTCGGATTAAGGCATCAACAATGCCATTTTCTTTTACTTTTATTTATTTGATGTCAAACTCAAATTCACTCAAGAAATCAATCCAGTGGGCCTGCCTAGCATTCATAGTAATCTATTTGAAATAGTTAGTTAAATTATGATGATCTATCATTAATAAAAACTTTTTACCCAATAAATAATGTCACCACATTTTTAATGCGTTTATTATCGCTGCCAGCTTCATATCGTAAGCCGAATAATTTTGTTAATGTTCTTTAAGTTTACGTGATTCATAAGCAATAACTCTGTCCTCCGGCATTAGAACGCCACAAACACCTTCCTTGCTCAGGGCATCTATGCAGACAATGTATTCTTTATTTGGGTCCGTAATACTTAGAACAGGTGCAGTAGTAAGAAAGTGCTTTAGCTAAACAAAACATCTTTGACAGTCTGAGGTCTAAGTGAAGGTTTTCCCTTTCTTTTGCACAGAGGTAATGGGGTATGCTACCCTCGAAAATCCTTCAACAAACCCCCTATAATATCCAGCCAAGTACATGAAGAACCTTATATCAGCTACATTCTTGGGTACTATCCATTCCATTATGGTTTTTATTTTCTTGGGGTCCACTACAATCCCATCTTTGGTAATGATGTGTCCCAAATATTGAATTTGTTCTTTAAATAAATCACATTTGTTGTACTTGGCATACAACTAGTGCTCCCTCAAGTTTTGCAGAACAATGCGTAGGTGTTCCTTATGCTCTTCAATGTTCTGAGAGTATATTAATATATCATCAATAAAGATTAGTACAATCTTATCCAAATATTGGTGAAAAATGTTGTTCATTAGACACATAAAATTTGTAGGTGCATTAGTTAACCCAAACGACAACAAAATGAACTCACAAAGCCCATAGTGAATTTTAAAAGCAGTTTTGGCTATATCCTCTTCCTTAATCCTAATTTGATGGTATCCTAAGCGAAGCTCAATCTTCAAGAATACCATCGCTCCCTTCACTTGGTCAAACAGTTCATCAATATGAGGCAAAATATATTTATTTTTAACTGTCAGCATTTTTAGCTGTTGGTAATCCATGCACATTCGTAAGGTTCCATCTTTGTTCTTGATGAAAAGTACAGGGCTCCCCAAGGTGAGATACTTGGCATATATACTTTTTATAAAACAATTCTTCTAGCTCCATTTTCAATCCAGTTAGTCCTGACATACTCATACAATAAGGGGCTCGTGATACGGGGGCAGTTACAAGGATCAACTCAATATTAAAATCTATGTTTCTCTTTGGAGGTAGTCCCAGAATCTCCGCAGGAAATACATATGGAAATTTTTTTATTATAGGTATATTTTCTAGACTTCTAGATTTTTCACTTGAGTTGATATACCCCACATGTATGGCATAAATATGACACCCTTTTCAAATACATTTTATAATTGAGTAGTTGTTACAGGTCTTATTTTCAGTGGTCTTCGTATACATTGAATTTCTTGTTTCAAACCCTCTTCATACATGTTATAGTTAATAAGAGGCCAACGTTTTTCTAACTAGTCCATACCTATTAGGACATCGTATGACCCTAATGGTAAGACACTCAGATCTGTCGTAATAGGCTAACCTACTAGCTTCAAAGGGAAATTGCTAACTTTAGCCAGCACCCTTCGTTTTGCCCCTGTGGCAAGTTCCAGTAGCCAATTATTTTTAAATTTAACAGTTTACAAATGGCATTGCTCAACCATTCCTGGGTTTATGTAACTCAAAGTAGATCTTGGATCAATCAAAATAGGTATAGTTTGGTTGAAGATATTACCTTCGAACTCCACCATTGTTGGTTGATATTCTGCCTGATGATGTTCAAGAGTTGCATTGATCTTAGGAATACTCCTTGCTACTTCACCCACGGTTGATGCTTCCTGAAGTTGTGTCACTTGAACTGTTCCCTTGCGGTATGGACAATTTTTGACATAATGTGGCCCTCCACATCCCCAACACTGTACTAGCGGTCTAGCTGCTATCTCCACTTCTATTCTCCCAGATTGCTCATTTGTTTTGGACTCACCTGGGATTCTAAATCTGGGCTGATTTTTGTTCATAATCTTGTTGGGTTGACTTTTATGGGGTTTCTTTTTGACAACAGTCTTATTTCCCTTGCTGCTAGAGACAAACCTTGCTCCTTTTTTTTCAGACCACCTCTTTGCACCATCACCCTTCGGTCTGTTTTACTGATAACATATATGAGCCTTTTGTATAACCTCATCCACGGTCTTTGGCTTGTCAAATTCGAGACATTCATTCATAAATAATGGAAAATTGTTGATAAACCTTTGCACCTTTTCTTTCTCTTCCCATATAAAAGGAACATATTGCAGCAAGGATATGAATTTTGTTATAAATCCATTGATGGACAATTGCCCCAAATGAAGGTCATGGAACTCTTTGGTCTTCTCATCGTAAAATCTTTCAGTTAAGTATTTTCCCTTGAAGTACCTTTGAAATTTTTACCAAGTCACATTCTGCTCATTAACCCCACGTACCATCTTCTCCTCCTCCCACCATAAGGTGGTTTTTCCCTGCAACTGATAAATAATCAAGCGGGTCTTCAAATTATGATCATATTCATATAATTGGAAATACTTATTCATGTTGATGAGCTAAGCTTCAACATCTTCTTCTCTTCACCATCGAAGAGGGGAGTTTTGATCTATTGAAACTCACCCTACAACTCAATTCTCCGTCATTTTTTCTTTCTGTGATCTGATACATTATCACATCCCTCCTCTCGATTTTCTTCACCTTCTTCCATTTTTTAGTTCTCATTTCTGAATTTGTGCTCTTCAGGACTGGGAATTGTTTTCCGCTGATTTTATCTATCAGACATACTCTTCATAATATTCTCTTGTTCTTGCATCAACCTTTCATTATATGCCTGTAGCCAAGCCATTTCGTCCTTTAAATCTTGTACTGTTTCAAAAATAGTAGCATTGGTATTGTGTGGCTCTTCTCCTAGCTATACCCATACTTAAGGATTGGCTTCTCAAAAAGATGTTGGTCATGTTCCTGTTATGGGTCTATGTGGAGTAAGTCCAGTTCACCTCATGCTAGTTGTCTTTTACTTCTTTCTCTATGCACATCACAACATTGTTAATCATTTGTTCTGTAGGTCTCAGTTTTGCATCGTAAGGCTCTGACACCACTTGTCATGTCTCCATAAATTCATTAATAAATTATTATTTTTAGTCAGACCCATAGCGATATACTATAATGTAAATAGCAATATTGAAGCATTAAACCATTGGATCTTTTACCATGATGGATACGCAATTTTCAATGGTGTATACATTAATTATTAGTATTCATTACGCAGTACACATGATTTAATTTATGTATTAATTACATATGGAAAGGAATTCATCGCTAATGTAATGCAGATGGCCTCCCGAATGATGGTGGGCGTAGGTCTCGTGAGTCTTCCATCTACTCTCTAGCTGTCAATCCTTCCTCAGAAGCACTGCTCCATCGATGACCCTCCACAACTTGGGTTCATCCAACAGCACTTTGTAAACACTTATTGTTCCCATCAATTCGATTGTGAGGTAGTGTGGCATTTTGTTTTGGTTGTTCAACTTGTCGAGCTAATGGCTCTAGCCAACTTATGGTCACTTACTCCATTGAAATGTTACAGTTCCTCTGCTGCTACGTTCTTGCTCCTGTGGCATGGTTGGTTGATCTCTCCCATGTACTTTTGCCTCGACGTAATGTTTCAAATCTATGGCCTTGATAGGTACAAGGAATTTTCCTGGGGATTTTGATTTGAAGCATTATTAATCTTTCTTTAAATCTCTGCTCGATATATGTAACATTTTTCTTTCTTTTTATTTGACAGGTTTCTACAGAGACACCTTATCATTCGAGAAGGGTTATACAAGGCACACCTTCTAGAACCCTATTAAGGTTTATCATTTTGTCTATTGGTTTTCCGAGTATGTGAAATATCTTACTCTAAAATGCTAGAAGCAACAGTTGTTAAGAGTTTAGGGTATGAACCAGCTGGGTTTTGTTGCTCCTGTTTTCTTGATTTATCTACCGTAAGAGTTTGTGCTTAAATCCTTTGAGCTGTAATGTCTGAGTTCAAATCTCGGAGTCGTTTCTTCCTCAACTAGCTTTCTGAGTATGCAGCTAGTCTTGCCCCTCTGCGGGGAGTAGTTTTTTTATGTACATGATACAATTTTTTCCAGAAGTACTAATTCTGAAAGTCCCTTTTTAAGAGGGTTTTCCAGATTCACTGTGTAATTTTATTTCGATATAAAGCTACTAAAATTGTAAAACGAAGAGGGTCTGTAAACCCTGGATTGAACTTTGTTTCTCTTTTTAAAATTACAAGTTATTTGTAGTTTGGTTCTACCCTTGACCATTTTGTAGTAATGAATGTATTAGTTGGTGTTTCTCGAAAATTTTGTTTGGTATCTTATTGATTTTGTTCTATAATATTTGAGCTTAGCTTTGAAAGTAACCGGGGTTTCGATCTGCATCCTATCATTACTGTGCATCATATTTTTTGCTTGCTATAAGTCACGGTGGTCCTTGTCCTCTGGACATTTAATTAATTTGTGGTTTATCTTTTTGTTTTAGAATTTCCTTCTCTGGTGAACCACTGTAATTCTCTTAACATATAGATATTGCATTCTTTATTTTCTCATTTCCTTTTTGTTTAGGATACTTTTCCTTAGCAAATATGCGGTTTCGGCATAAAATGATTTGGCGTTAAGTTTCAATTTCATGTTCTTTACAACATTATTATAGAATGAAGAGAATTTACTTTGAATATCCAGTCATTTCAAGTTTTTCTTACTAGAATTGTGATACCACTGTTTGACAGGTTTAAGTTTTATATGGAAATTCCCTTCTTTGTTTTTTACATTTTCTCATGAAGGGATTTTCATGGTAATCACTAAAGTTTTATGCTTCTAAGATTTCTGCTATTCTTGCTATAGTTTTGCAGAGTTTTTCTTTGTTTTAGTTGCTATATGTAAAGAATACAATTTACAACTTGCTGCTACAGGTCCACATACTTAACTATTCCCAACCAATAACATTTTTCAACTTTATTCTCAACATTAATGTCACAACATAAATAAGTACAAAAGGTTTTAATACTTTTTTGGTTCCAGTTATGACCACTGTCGACTGTTTGAACTCAAAACAATAAAGCTATCAGATTTTCCTCACAACCTTGAGACTTGCATTGAGGTCCAAGCCTCTCCCCGTGTTGTTACTCACATGCAGGATGTTTCCTGCAAGACCATTAGTCTTACTTGCCACAACTATCTGATCAGACTTAGATTTTGTTGGGATCTCCCTGACTCATCTGCACAAAAACCTCCCTTCTCCATTTCCTCTTTGCATCTTAGGTATGAATACCCTCTTGGTTTCCTTTTCTTGAGAATAAATATTCGAAAAAATAGTTAGGAATAAGTACCTTCCTACCCTAACTATGTGACATATGATTGTCAGTAACAAAAAATTTAAGTCAGATAAAATTTTTAATCAAAATAATAAATTTATAAACTTAAATAATAATATAATATTCAATTGATCAGAACTGCGGAGGAGAGGTAAGGAGACCCAGGAGGAGCGAGGAGGGCTCAATCAATCGCGAGCAAAGACCAGCAGGGGTAAAAAGAAAGGTGAAAGGGAGGAAGAAATCGGGTGGGACTGAAAGGAACCATGGACAGAAATCAGGGGAGGGGAGAGATCCCCTCCTTCAATAACGTGGTAGCTGGCGAAACCAGTGGAGTAGGGCAGCAAGGAATGCAGAAGGAGAATGACAAAGACATACTAGTCCTGGGAAGCCGATGGCAAGCAAGAATGGGGAACAGATGCTTACCCAGGGCACAGAAAAAACCGAGGTACGTTATCCCTAATAATAAACTGGAAGATTATCGCTGCTATATGAAGGATCATGCATTGATCTGTAAGTTTATAGGTTTCTGGCCATCTGAAAAGGATCTATCGAAATGGATTCAACTAAGATGGAAGCCAAAAGGACATATAGACCTGAAATTTGGAGCAAAGGGTTTTTTCACAGTCATTTTTGCAAACCTCGAAGACAAAGAGAGAATATTCGAGGAAGGTCCATACTTCATGAATAATGCTGGACTATTTATGAGGCAATGGGAAGATAGATACAACCCAGATGCAGAGAAGTTATTGGCAACACCCATATGGGTCAAATTGTTTGGGTTACCAACGGAATTTTGGGACCCTGAGGTACTGGAAGGGATTGGGAATTCGATCGGGGCTTTTGTCAAAGTGGCAGAATTGACAAAAAGAGGAAAATACACATCATACGCAAGGATATGTGTGTACATGAACATAACAGAACCTTTGCCGGAGTATATAGAGGTGGAATACCATGATGAGATATGGCAGCAGCCAATAGATTATGAGCACATCCTCTTTAGATGTCGCAGGTGCCATGAGTACGGAAATCTCTTCAGACAATGCCCACAAAACAGAGAAGGGGAGGCAACAAGAATCCTGGAGGAGGAAAGCAGGAAAGTGGAAGGGTCGGACATAGGAGAAAGGGGCTTCAAAGAAGTTCAAAGAAGACAAAAACCAAGATCATAGGGAGCACGAGGGCAACCAAAAGAAAAGAATATACCGGTTGAAAATTAGAACAAGTTCCAGGTCCTTCAGGATGAGGAAGAGAAAATGGAAGATGGGAAAAAGACGGAAGAGGAAAACGAGAATGTACCAATGGAAATCATAACTGAGACCACAGGTAAAAATACAAGCCAGAACAGAGAAGCAGAGGTAGAGATGGGAGGAAGCCAGGAGAACACAGTGGAACAAATGATGAATGGATCAGACAGTCGAAAAGAAAATGGGACCGAAGAGGAAAGAATAATGAAGAAGTTGCTCCAAGAATGGAAGAACCTAGATGAAAGATTCATTCCGGAATCACAGAAACAACAATATAAGGAAGCATTCCAAAAATACAAGGAGAAGAAAGGTTGTATGTCAGAGACCGGAGTAGATCAAACAAGATCTTAAGGAAATCAAAACCTTGGAATGGATGTCAGTGGAAAAGGAGGCAGAAAGAGAGGAAGGCAAACAATAAATGAGACGATTCAAGTAGTGGGAGAAATTCTAGTTAATTCAGGAAGAGTGATACCTCTATCAGAGGTATTTCAACAAACATCAAAAAGTTATAAATGATCATTACAAGTTGGAATATTAGGGGACTCAACAGTAAGGGCAAGCAGAGATATCTGAAGGAGAGATTGAAGAAGGAAAAACCTAGCATAATGTTAATTCAGCAAACAAAAATGGATCAGCAACAGTTACAAGAAATTATGAAAAGGATGAGACCTGAATATGAGGTAACGGCTCAAGATGCGAATGGTTCAGCAGGTGGTCTAGCTATTTTATGGAATCCTCAGGAGGTAATTTTTGAAAACTGGATTAGCCTCCCTAGAATACTATCAGGATTGTTTAGGTTGACAGGAATGGAGGAAAGAATTCTCATCTCAAGGGTTTACGGCCCCCACTTACCCATGGACCGGAAGGAATTCCTTAAGAATGTGCAGGCAATAAGACGAATTATTCCTGGTAAATTATGGATAAGGAGGCATAAGGCGACCAGATCAGAGCATGGAGGATTTTAATGAGCTAATAACAGAACAAAGACTAGTTGATACTCCCACAACTAATGGTGTCTTCACTTGGAACAATAGGAGGGGTGGAAAAAACCAGATAGCTTCGAGGTTAGATAGGTTTCTCTTATCTGAACAAATTTTCAACAAAGATGTATTTATAGAGACGAAAATCCTTCCTGGTCTAGGTTCAGACCATTGGCCGATTCGATTGGAAATCGATATCAAGAAAAACAATGGAAAGAAACCTTTCCGTTTTGAGGCCTTTTGGCTCAAAAACCCCGAGTTCTTACACAAAGTGGAAGAATGGTGGACTCAGAGTAGAGTTAAAGGGAAACGAAAAATGCATACCATTCAATTGAAGCTCAAGGAAATTAAAGGTAAAATTAGAAAGTGGAACAGAGAGGAATTCGGGCATATCATGAAGGAAAAGCAAAAATTAGAGCAAGAAATGGAAGATATCCAGCAACAGATAATCTGGGAAGGAAGGGATGAAAAACGGAGTAAAGAGGAGGGCAGAATAATCAATTAGCTGGAAGAAAGAAGAAAACAGGAGGAGATTATGTGGAGGCAAAAGTCAAGAATAAATTGGCTGCGAGAAGGTGAAAGAAATACAAAATTTTTCCACCAGGCGATGATACAACACAGACAAAGGAACCAGATTTTTTCAATTAAAAATGCGGAGGGGGAAAGGGTAATTGAACAGGAAGGAATAGAAAGATTCCTAGTGGAGTATCATAAAGAAATACTCACTGAATCGCAAGAGGCACGGGGTGAAGCAATTGATCACATCTGCAAGGACATACCAAAACTCATAACAGTGGAACAAAATAAGGCCTTGATGAGAGAAGCTACTATGGAAGAGGTTGAGGAGGTGGTTATGAATATGAAAAAAAGCAAAGCTCCAGGGCCTGATGGATTCACAATAGAATTCTACCAGGCAGGTTGGCACTTCTTGGGGCAGGAAATCTTGGAAGCTATCGAGGAGTCAAGACTGAAGCAAAAGATCTGGCCAAGTATTAATTCGACCTTTCTAACCCTAATCCCTAAAGGTAACAAATCAGAGGATGCTCAAGGATTCCGCCCAATAGCTTTATGTAATGTTATTTATAAGATCATAGCCACCCTGATTGCAAAAAGATTAAAACCTTTACTTCCGAGCATCATATCTCCTGAAAAAACTAGCTTTTTCAAGGGGTGACAAATCCTGGATGGTCTAGTAGTTACTCAGGAGATGATTCACTCCCTAATTCAAAAGAAGCAGAGGGGAATGATGATAAAACTAGATCTTTCAAAAACTTATGATCACCTCAGCTGGAGATACCTTAGAATGGTGCTTGAAGCTTATGGTTTCAAAAAGAGATGGATCGAATGGATATATAGCATGATCTCAACCCCCATCTTCTCAATTCTGGTAAATGGCATCCCAACGAATACTTTTAATGCAACAAGGGGCATAAGACAAGGAGACCCTATTTCACCCTTTCTTTTCATACTGGCAGCTGAGGGGCTTAGAAGAATCATCAAAATAGAACTCAGGGAAAAGAGAATCAAAGACTTAAAACCTTGGGGATATAATCTGGCAATAACACATCAACAATTTGTTGATGACATAATGTTATTCGGAGAAGTAACTATCAAAGAGGTAAGGATGATCAAGAAAGTGCTGGAAATCTTCATGAAGGCCTCAGGAATGGAGGTTAATAAGGAAAAATCATGTACAATTATTTTTAACACCCCTGAAGCCATCAAAGCCCATCTAACTAGAACTTTGGGCTTCAGACAGGGGGACCTCCCTACCAAGTACTTAGGGAACCAGCTGGATATACACCCCACCGGGATGAAAAATTGGCAGGAGGTTATAGATAAAATAAAGAAACGCCTAACAAGCTAGTCATTCAGGTCTTTGAACATAGCCATTCCAATTGTGTTGTTAAAGTCTGTCTTGCAATCGATCCCTATCTATCCTTTGTCCATTAGAGCAGCATCCGAAGCAGTGTGCACAAAATTGAAATAAATATTTGGAAAGTTTGTCTGAGGAGGACCTAAACAATAAAGGAAATGGGCCTTAGTCTCATGGAAAAGCCTGGTAAAAAGAAAGGAGGAGGGAGGTTTGGGTATAAGGGATCCTGAAATGCTAAATAAGTTTTTAGGCGCCAAATTATGGTGGAGATGGTTACAAGGAGGAAAGGATGTCTAGAAAAAAATATGGGAACTAAAATATAACATGCCGGATTCAACAGCAGGTAAACTAAGAATTGAGGAAGTACCAAAAGGGTCCTCTATATGGGAATTAGCAAGTAAGAACAGAGATGTGGTCAATAAACATGCTTTTTGGGAGATTCGTGGAGGAAGCAATGCCAAATTTTGGGAGGATGGGTGGCAGCAGAAAGATAAAATGGCAAAGATTCACACCCTACAAGAGATCCAACAGAAAGCGAAGATGGTAGGTATGGAGTATGTTAAAGACTACTGGAAAAATGAAGAGACCAGTGGAATATGGAGGACTTGGAGGAAACCAGAGGAATGGTTTGAAAACATACACCAAGAGATGGAGAAAAAATACACTAAAGAAGTAGAATTGAGAAAGATTAAAACTAGACTAGGAATGGACATCCTTAGATGGGGAAGATCAATGAAAGGGACTTTCACAGTAAAGGAAGCCTACTACTTGACAACAAACCAAGAAAGGGAGGAGGGAGCTATGGACTGGAGAATAATTTGGGAAGGAAAATGGTGGCCGAAAATTACAATCTTTGCATGGCTGGTCAGTAAAGGATGGATTCTAACCTGGGATAAAATCCAGAAGAGAGGATATTATGGACCATCGAGGTGTAGCCTATGCAGCAGAGAAGAGGAAAATCAGGAGCACCTTTTGAATGAATGTCCTTATGCAGGAAGCGTATGGGAAAGGATAGGATCGCTCTTTGGGAAGACAATGAGAGACCCAAGCAGCATTTGGAACACCATAATGCAATGGGGTCAAGGACAATTTCACAGCAAAGTAGTAAGAAGAATCTGGAACTTATCGGTAGGTTTTGTGATCTGGTTCCTCTGGAAAGAACGTAACAGGAAGATTTTCAGGGGTCAAAGCAATCAACCTAAAAGAACTTGGGAGGAGGTGTGTAAATCGATCAAGGAAACTGTTCTATCAGAGACATGGGAAGAGGAAGACTAGAAAATGAGCCAAGAAGAAGGAAGAATAGCCTCTAAACTAAATATGGAATTCAGCATGATCTACCCCAAAAAAGGAAAGAAAATTAATCCCCAAGCTCAAAGCCCCAACAAATTCAGATACCC
This sequence comes from Pinus taeda, assembly GCA_000404065.3. NCBI lineage: Eukaryota > Viridiplantae > Streptophyta > Pinopsida > Pinales > Pinaceae > Pinus > Pinus taeda. The sequence continues at coordinate 40,470 of APFE031465592.1, read as the reverse complement.
TGGCGAACATTTCATAAAATTGAACTTTGATGGAGCGTCGAAGGGTAACCTTGGTCCAGCAGGCCTAGGCAGTATCTTTAGAGATGGCAAAGGTAAAACAAGGTGGGTCTTCGCGGAATGGGGAGGCGAGATGACGAACAATGAGGCGGAACTCTGGGTGGTTCACCAAGGCCTGAGAATAGCAGTAAGGAATAGATATATGAACCTGGAGATAGAAGGGGATTCGCAGATTACGATAGGGATGCTGAGAAAACTAAACGATGGAAAGAGTTGGGAGAAAGTTGCAAAAAGTTGGAGGACAGCGGGCATTATTCAAGATATAGAAGTATTGCTAAATAGAATCGATTATAAAATAATTAACATGTAAGACGCAATGGAAACAGGGTTGCGGACCTCTTGGCTAATTGGGGGAGTAAAGAGGTGAACAACAGTTTGGACAGAAGCTGGTCGTCATTAGAAACATACCACAACTGGGAAGGTCTTAAAAACATAATTACGCAAGACCATAATGAGGAAATCGTAGTATGAAAGAATGAGGACAAGACACCCGATCGGGATGAGAAATGCGGCAGGCAGAGCAATTAATAGGCGACGGTGTGTAAGGAAGGACAGTGCATCCAGGTCTCAAGATATGATGGTCAGAGGAAACTAGAGCGGTGAGAAGGATCCCCGATCAGAGCGAGAGGACAATAGGGTACCGAGGAATGATGGTGGAGGTGTCAAGACGTCAGACACAAGGCAGGGAAATGATTGCGCGGAGGAATGGGACAGCAGAGCGGGAAGGGAGGTGGAGTTTAAGTGCATGAAGAAGGGAGGTATAAGGAAGAAAGGGTGGAGAAGAGGGACGAGAGCACTTGCATACAGGAAAACAGGATAGGGCGGAGGTAAGCGGTAGAATACAGCTAGGAGAGAGCGAAGATTAGGAAGCATAACAGACAGAACAGGGACGCACAGTCCGAAGCCAAGAAACGAGGAAAGAATGGCAATAGAAGGGAGCAGGGCGGCAAGTAGATGGATGAGAAGCAGTGCTGGAGATGGGGACCAGGGCCGAGGGAACCAGGACGCGAAAGGCAAAGGGAAATTGGAGGAGGGTCCTGAGCAATTTTATCTTCCTATATATGAAGTCTCTGAGGACGAGATTGAAGACAACGAAGCTGAATTTGAGACGGCAACAGAATGGAATGTTAACTGCGACCAAAACGTGAAGATTACAGGGAACAAAGCTACGAAAAGAGGTTGGGAGGAAGATGAAGGTAGACAGGGGATGGGTGATGAGGAAGGAAGAGGCAGGCAGAGGCGAGGGCAAGGTCGCCGAGGAAGGGGAGGCCAGAGTAGGTGGGGAATAGCCGACGGGCGAAGCAGGCAGGGTCGCCGATGTTGCGAAGGCACAGTGGAAGACGGGGAGACCAGTGTAGGAGCGGAAGGAAGACAGGGGAGGAGGACGATAGAGAGCAGGGTTCGGACAGTCGAGAGAGCCTATAATGAGAGACAAACCCGAAGATCAGAAGAATTATAGAGCACTGGGAGGAAGAGGCCATTCAGGCACAACCTGAGGAAGAAATGGAGGACTGGATGCATCTTATGCTGGATCCAGGCCATACCCGTGGCCGAATGACACTGTATACGCAATCCCTGCACCTATATTGGGTCATGAGAAGACTTATGGCCAAAGCCATGGAGCAGATAGCCTTAGAAATGGCTGAATTGTTGCAGGGAATACCAAACTTGAAGAAAGAGCTGAAGAACGTCCTTATCACCCTTCTCATGCAAGACAAGAGGCTGGAGGACCTTCAGCAGCAGCTAGAGGCGAATGGCTTGGTGATCAAGAAGGAGAAGGCACAGCAAAAGGACGCTGGGAATCTATGAAGAAAGGCATGTTTTTTGATGTAGATAGAAAATGCAATTTTTAGTTTCCTTTTGCTATGTATAGGACTCATGATAAGACTTACTTGCAGCTAAATGTCAATAGTAATAGTTATAAGGTGAATATTTACAAAGCATGGAAAGACAGCATGAAAACCTTTTATTTTTGGTCAGCAATCAAAAACTATAGGTAGTCAATAAACCTGGTTTCCCCTCGGGGCGGGTTGAGACCACCTTAAGATTGTAGTGGTTTCAATTTTGATAATAGAAAATGGAAACTCTTCAGCTTACAAAAAAAAAATATATAATATTCAATTTATTTAGTGAAGTGATTAAATATTTACCATTACCAAAAACATCACAGATCTCTCATATAGGTCTGTTTGGAGGTTATCTGCTTCATTATGTGTAAGAGGACCCATGAATCATATGACTCTATCCACAAAAAAACAATACCACGAAATGGGTCACGCTTCCTATTCATTACAATATGAAGACGCTGAATCCTGAAAGCATACTATAATTTTATTCAAGTTTATTTTCAGGATATACACATATCTGCTCACGTACATTATTATCCACATGATTGGAATGCAAAATGAGATTTGGAATGTAATAAAGAATAACAAAATTTTATGTTTCTTTATTTACACAAAACAAATTATTTTTATTCAATTCATTTTATATAAAATTAATAGGATAAAACAATATATTTGTCATAACCCTCTACATGATAAATAATACATATAATTTTATTTTATTTTTTTAACTATCTACCTAAACAGTAACACCCTTTTCTTCTCAAGGCGAATGATGGTAAAGTTGTTAATGATCCAATTCTGATTTACATATTGGCGGAAACATATAAAGGTTGGTTGTCCTTGGTTCATTGCTCCCTTAACACACAATACATAAATGCATCCGTATTTTCCTAAGTTTTGGCGGCATTAGCTAATGGCTCTGTGCTGGACAGCTGTCTCCTCGGTCTACACCCTCGATCCGCTTGCTGATTTTTTTGGTTTGGTAGCTGTTGGATTAAATGCCATAGCTCTACCGCAGCCTCCTCAGGATTTCCACAAAGAACGGACGACTAGGATGGAGCCTGATGATCGGATGGTGTAAGTTGAGTTGCCTCTGTAGAAGAGGTACTTAGGGTTTCATCCATTCATTCTTGTGCGTTATTTGCAACGCTGCTCCCTCCAGTTTGCAGAGCCGCTTCTTCTTCCGGTGTCGCCTCCATACCACGGTACCAATGGCTTGGTCTTAGTCTGGTTCACCACCGTCGACTTCTTCTGTTGCGTTGCAGTCATGGACTCTGTTGAAGGCGGAGCCGTTACTGACTTCCACTTTGAGCTTCCATTCGGCTATCAGGTAATGATCTTCTCCCTTAACACATTTGATGCACTTGTTTTCTTTTCCATCATATTTTGTAAATGTGACTAATTGCCCCAATTCGAATACTGGCTTGGAACAGAGAGACAGTCCATCGAGACCCGCAGCGGCAAGGAGGCTACAGGGTTTCTGCTGCCAACATTCACCTTACAGGTAAGTTCTCCTACACCCCGTAGGGATTTTTTAATTTCTTCCATCTCCGAGTCATTCTTATTGTTGCTCTCTTTCTGTCAGGGGTATTGTCGATTATTGTTTGTGGCTTGGCGTGAATGATTTTTCTCGGACATGGCATCTCTTCTTACTCGATGTTTGACCTCTGCCCTGGAGGGTTATCCCAATGATGCCGAATGGTGTTTTACTGTAGCTTGTTCTGATTAGATATAATTTACATATGTCTTTTTGTTTACGGCTACTTGAATCCTCTGAACTGTCCGAGGAATTTCATTAGTTATGAAATCGAGTTCAGTACTCGATTAGGCCCTGTCTTCTAATGTATTTACACGGGTCTGAGTATGTTTTTTGTTATGTAATTATTTGGTATCATTTTGGTTACAGTTTATTCGTTTATGGGTTCAGGGTTCAACCCGAGTTGTCCGAACATGTTAACATATTATCACTGTACTTAATACATTTGCATTTTGATTTTACATGTTAATGTTCTGTTGATAATGCGGTATTGCTCTCATATGAGCCACCGATTTTCTTCATGATTAGGTTATATATGTTTATTTGACATTTATGAAAATGCTCTGTTGATATTCGAAGATGGTCTTGCTCTTACACGAGCCACGACCTTTCTCATGATTATGTTATATATGTTTATTTGACACACAGGTCGCAATTTCCTATATTTATTCCCTCTGTTTCATCGTTTAATGACCTTTCTTTAAGAGAGTATGCTCATATAATTCAATGTTTTAGTCAATTCTTTTCATGTCGCAGTATCCGTCTCTGCTCTTGAGCTCCATACCAGGTCGTACCCTCCCGTGTATTCCACCAGTCCACTTATTCATAGTGTTGATGTGGTATTCGGTCGGTTATCATGGCAGAGTTTAAATTGTGGATTAGTTACAACGATTGTTCTTACGCCTGACATATAAACCTATTGACCCCGATAGGGTTTGTGATGAATTTCCGACATGGGTGTACATAGTTTACAGTGTACAGTACTTAGCATTCTAGCTGAGGGTAGGATGTTTCTAATAATTCGTCTTTAGACTCTATACTTGTAATGCAATTCATTCTTTTTACACTGATGTGCATTCTTCCGTTCGGTATTCGTATCACTTATACAGAATGTAAGTTACTACTCCCTGAGTCATCTTTACAGAGCGTAAATTACTATTTCCTGAGTTATCTATGTGGTACGGTTATGAGCAGTTCTGTTCCTGTTTTCGCACTCAATAAATGACAGTTATGAACAGTTCTTTCTCTGTTCTTGCATTTGATAAATTACTGTTTCTCTCATTGTATATAGTTGAGTTGTCAGAGATTCTGGTACTGTATAAACGTTTAGTTTCTCAGTTCTCTGGTTTTCACATAGATAAACAGATGCACTATTCATTACCAGTTTCAGTTCAGTAATGCACTAATTTCTAAATCACGACCTAATAATAACCTTCCAGAAATTATAATCAAATTCTCAGAAATACAAAATCATATCTAACCTTTCAGGATTTATGGAAAAATTCCCAGTAATACTGAGTAACATCTGTACTTACCTGTACTTTCCCGTTCTCTATCCTCTGCACTTCTCCAGAATGGAGAAGATTATTTAATGCTTGTTATCCTCCCAACCACGTGATCAGTCATCCGAACTGAATCTCTCCCCCAAGCTCACTTGTCGGCCACGGCCTTTAGCAATATGAAGCACACTTGTGCCTGTGCTATCTGGTCCTCACCAGATGTAGCACTGTTCTCTTCTGCTTCAGTGCCCTCCTCTTTTCCCCCCGTTTGTTCCTCAACCCACCCGGGTCTTTTCCTCTTTTCCCTTTTCTATGGGAAAGGAAAAGCAGTTAGGGTTTCCCCTAGTCTTCTGGCAACTGTTTCTTTTATTTTTAAGCAAGAAAAGAAAACAACTTTTGACATAAAGTTATTGTATATATATATTATGCAATCCATATTCAATTTTTGAACTAATAATATTTTCATCATTTTTTTTTTTAAGAGAATAATAATCTTTGTTTTGTATTTACCTATAACGGTAAATAAAACAATTTATTTACGTAAAATGTTTGGTCGTTACATCTCCTCCCCCTGAGATTGGACACCGTCTCGGTGTCTCACAGACCTGAACAGACCTGGATAGGTCCTCCTCATTAATTCTTCATCTTCCCAAGTGGCCTCTTCGGGCCCAAAATGTCGCCATTGTACCTTAACTTGGGTAATAACTCGTTTCCGCAGCTGCACTTCTCTCCAGTCGAGAATGCTCAGCGGTTCGAACAGAACCTCTCCTTCCGGTTCGACCTGCAATACACAATTCCTTGAATTAGTTTTTCTTTCATATGTAATTCTTGCTGAATTTTATCGTAACAATAACCCACTTGTATCTCCTGCCATCGGATTACATGCTTAGGGTCATACACATATTTCTTTAGTACTGAAACATGAAACACGTTGTGGATTCGGATGTGACTTGGCAGGGCCAGTTGGTAAGCCACTAGTACGATCCTTGCTAAAATTTGAAAGGGTCCACAATATCGGGGTGCCAATTTAGCACACCCACTCCACTGCAAGGTACTTCTTTTGGCTTGAATTCGAATATACACATGGTCCCCAACCTGAAATTCTTTAAATCTTCTTTTCCGATCAACGAAGTTCTTTTGTCTATCTTGAGCAACTTTCAAATTAACACACACCCTCTTTACCATATCTTCCATTTCCTTCAGCATCTCAGGCCCTAGACTTAGTTTATCTTCCGGCCCTCCCCAGCTGGAGGGTGTACGGCATTTCCGGCTGTACATAACCTCAAATGGGCTCATTTGCGTTGAGGTATGATACCCGTTGTTATACGCGAATTCCACCAGATGTAAATAATCTTCCCACCTTGTGGGTTGTTGCATGACGTAAGCCCTTAACATATCCTCTACCATTTGATTCACTCGTTCTGTCTGCCCATCAGTTTGCGGATGGTATGCTGTACTGAAATTCAGTTGAGTTCCTAATTCAGCAAACAATGTTTTCCAAAATGCTGATGTGAATTTCACATCACGATCGGAAATTATTGTTTTTGGAAGTACATGTAGTTTGAATACATTCTGCATAAAAATATGAGCGATTTGTGCAGCTCTATATGTAGATTGTACAGGTATGAAATGTGCAGCCTTACTCAGTTTCTCTACCACCACCAAAATGGAGTCATTATTCTTCTTTGTTCTAGGTAATCCCGTAATAAAATCCATGGAGATGATTTCCCATTTCCATTCTGGAATTGGCAGTGGTTGTAACAATCCTGCTGGATGCTGATATTCCGCTTTAATATGCTGACATTCTAAGCACCGTGCTAGGTACTTGACAATGCTTTTCTTCATTCCTGGCCAGAAATATTCTTTCCGGATTGCTGTTATCATCTTTTGATAACCCGGATGACCCGCGTAATGGCTGACATGAAATTCATCCATAATCAGATTTTTAATTCTGCTTTGATTAGGCACATACAATCTTTGCTTGAAATAGATCAATCCAGCGTTATCTAATTCATATTCTTGTTGGCTGTCGTCTCTAGCAGATTGCTGTATTTGCAGTTTTAACCGCTGATATTCAGTATCTTGGTCTGCAACTTCCTTTATAATTTCCAAAAAGGGACTTTTCCACCCACTAATAGAACCTTCATACAAATTTTGTATTTTCCGGCTCAAGGCGTCTGCCACTCTATTTTCCTTCCCTTGCAAATGTTTTATATCGAAGTCAAAGCCGCTTAGAAAGTCCACCCACCGTGCTTGCCTAGCGTTTAAGGTAGGCTGGCTGAAATAGTTGGTCAAACTGTGATGGTCGGCGAGCAGCAAAAATTTCCTGCCCATGAGATAATGCCGCCACATCTTTAGGGCATGTATAACGACAGCCAACTCTAAGTCATAAGCAGAATATTTCTGCTCATGTTCTTTTCATTTTTGAGACTTATAAGCAATTACCCTGCCTTCTTGCATCAAGACCCCTCCCAATCCTTCTTTACTAGCATCCGTACATACTACGTAATCCTTATTAGGATTAGTTATACTCAGAATAGGCACTGTGGTGAGCAGATGTTTCAATTGCTCGAAACTTTTCTGGCAGTTTGGGGTCCAATGAAACAATTTTCCTTTCTTCTGTAGTGAGGTAATGGGAAATGCCACTTTAGAGAAACCTTCCACGAATCTCCTATAATACCCAGCTAATCCCATGAAAGATCAAACATCTGCTACATCTTTTGGAACAGGCCATTCCATTATGGCTTTTATCTTTTCTGGATCCACTGCAATTCCATCCTTTGTGATCACGTGACCCAAATACTGAATTTCTTCTTTGAAGAAGTCACACTTACTAAACTTAGTGTACAACTGATGTTCTTGAAGGGTCTGTAATACCATTCAGAGATGTTCATAATGTTCTTCGATGGTGCGTGAATAAATTAATATATCATCAATAAATATCAACACGAATTGGTCCAAATACGGATGGAAAATGCTGTTCATTAAACACATGAAGGTTGCCGGGGCGTTGGTGAGCCCAAACGGCAAGACCACAAATTCATAGTGTCCATACCTTGTTCTAAAAGTTGTTTTTGCAATGTCTTCATCTTTAATTCTGATTTGATGGTAGCCGGATCGTAAATCGATCTTAGAAAACACTGTTGCGCCTTTTACTTGATCGAACAATTCATCGATCCGTGGTAAAGGATACTTATTTTTGATGGTCAACTTATTCAATTGTCTGTAATCGATGCACATCCGGAGGGTGCCGTCTTTTTTCTTGACAAATAATACTGGGGCTCCCCATGGAGACACGCTAGGACAGATGTAATCCTTGTCTAGTAACTCTTGCAACTGCATTTTTAATTCTATCAACTCAGGTACACTCATTCTGTAGGGTGCTCGTGATACTGGTGTGGCCCCTGGTACCAACTCGATAGTAAAATCTATGTTTCTTCGTGGTGGTAGTCCAGGAATTTCCTCCGGAAACACATCTGTAAATTCTTGTATTATAGGAATATTATTCAAAGAGGCTGATTTATCCTTAGAATTTGCATAACCCACTTGGATGGCGTACACCTGACAACCTTTTCGTACACATTTTACCAATTGGTTTGCAGTTATCGGTCGAACCTGCACTGGTCGCTTAATTCCCTGCATTTCTTTTCTATTTCCTTGTTGATCTCTGTAATAAATAATTTTGGTTTTTCAATCAACTAATGACCAGTGTTTCTCCAAGCAGTCCATACCAATTAGAATATCATAGGAACCGAGAGGAAGTATGTTCAGGTCAACTGTTATTGGCTGGTCTGCTATAGTAAAAGAGCAATCGTTGATCTTGGCTGTTACCCGTCGCTTGGCTCTGGTAGCTAATTGCACTAACCATGGGTTTTTAAATTTAACAGATTGTAAATTACAACGTTCCACTACCTTTGGGTTCACATAGCTTAGTGTGGCCCCGGGATCAATTAAAACAGATATGGTAAGGTTTGAGATTTTACCTTCGAACTCAACCATGGTTGCCTGATATTCCGCCTGTCGGTCTTCCAAAGCCGCATTGATTCTGGGTACACTTCGACCAACTTCGCCAACTGTTGAGGCTTCGTGAATTTGGGATAACTGTTCAGTCCCTTTTCGCTGTGGGCAATTCTTAATGTAGTGGGGTCCCCCACAACCCCAGCACTGCACCGGGGGCCTTGCTGTCCCTTCATTGTCCAATCTGATTTGCTGTTCGCTGGCTTTGGACTCATTTGTAGTTCTAAACTTAGATGCAGTTCTTGTTGCAAATCTGTTGTTTGTTCCTTTGCCATTTCCTTTATTTCCATTGCTGCGATTTCCTTTGTTGTTTCCAACTGCCTTAAAACCCTTCTTCTCATTCCATTTCCTGCTAGCAGTTTCCCTTTTCTGTTTACCTTGCTGATAGCAGATTCTAGCCTTGCGGATTACTTCATCCATTGATTTTGGATTGTCAAATTCAATCCTCTCCCGCATATATGGGGGTAAACTGCTAACGAATCGCTGCACTTTCGCTTTTTCCTCTCTTATATATGGCACGTAGCGGAGTAGGGAAGTAAAACGGGTGATGAATTCATCCATAGTCTGCTGCCCCAATCACAGATCATGGAATTCTCTGGCTTTTTCATCATAGAAGCGCTCGGTTAAATACCTCTCTTTAAAGAACCTTTGAAAATTGTCCCATGTTATGTTTTGCTCGGTGACCCCTTTTACAATCTTCACCTCCTCCCACCATAAGGTGGCCTTTCCTTGTAATTGAAAAATAGCCAGTCGTGCTTTAAGATTGTGGTCGTATTCATAAAGCTGAAAATACTTGTTCATATTAATTAACCATGCTTCAGCTACTTCTTCTTGTTCTCCATCAAAATATGGTGGTTTAATCTTGCGGAATTCCCCTTGTAATTCTACCCTTTGTCTTTTCGAGGTTTGTTGTTCAAATGCATTATCGGAGCGTTCATTCTGCTCCTCCGATCCTTCGGGGGGTATGTGATGGTTCTGCTCTTTAGACATTCTTTGCTGTTCTGCACTAGGATTAACTGGTAGTTGATTTTGTCTGTCGGACAAACTTTTCAAAATTCTTTCTTGTTCCATCGTTAATCGGGCATTATCTTCTCGTAGTCGAGCCATCTCATTCTTTAGCTCCTGTACTGTCTCCAGAATTGCTTGATTTGTGATTCTGGCTTCTTCTCCAAGTTGTACCCACAATTCTGGGTTATTTTCTGAGCCGGGCACGCCCTGTCCCATTACAGGTTGTCGCGGTGTATTATCTGCCCTCCTCATGTCTTTTGTCCTCAGAATCTGATCCTGTGTAAAAAAAACGTTCAAGGGTAATAATGAAAATGACTATTTGTTTATTTATTTAATACAATGTCCACTCATTATTGTCTTACCCAGAGGCCATAGTGCTGTATTTGGGCTCTGACACCATATGTCATAACCCTCTACACGATAAATAATACATATATACATATATATATATTTTTAATCTATCTACCTAAATAGTAACACCCTTTTCTTCTCAAGGCGAATGATGGTAAAGTTGTTAATGATCCAATTCTGATTTACATATTGGCGGAAACGTATAAAGGTTGGTTTTCCTTGGTTCATTGCTCCCTTAACACACAATACATAAATGCATCCGTATTTTCCTAAGTTTTGGTGGCATTAGCTAATGGCTCTGTGCTGGACAGCTATCTCCTTGGTCTACACCCTCGATCCGCTTGCTGATTTTTTTGGTTTGGTAGCTGTTGGATTAAATGCCACAGCTCTACCCCAGCCTCCTCAGGATTTCCACAGAGAACGGACGACTAGGATGGAGCCTGATGATCGGACGGTGTAAGTTGAGTTGCCTCTGTAGAAGAGGTACTTAGGGTTTCATCCATTCATTCTTGTGCGTTATTTGCAACGCTGCTCCTTCCAGTTCGCAGAGCCGCTTCTTCTTTCGGTGTCGCCTCCATACCACGGTACCAATGGCTTGGTCTTAGTCTGGTTCACCACCGTCAGCTTCTTCTGTTGCGTTGCAGTCATGGACTCTGTTGAAGGCGGAGCCGTTACTGACTTCCACTTTGAGCTTCCATTCGGCTATCAGGTAATGCTCTTCTCCCTTAACACATTTGATGCACTTGTTTTCTTTCCCATCATATTTTGTAAATGTGACTAATTGCCCCAATTCGAGTACTGGCTTGGAACAAAGAGACAGTCCATCGAGACCCGTGGCGGCAAGGAGGCTACAGGGTTTCTGCTGCCAACGTTCACCTTACAGGTAAGTTCTCCTACACCCCGTAAGGATTTGTTAATTGCTTCCATCTCCGAGTCATTCTTATTGTTGCTCTCTTTCTGTCAGGGGTATTGTCGATTATTGTTTGTGGCTTGGCGTGAATGATTTTTCTCGGACAGGGCATCTCTTCTTACTCGATGTTTGACCTCTGCCCTGGAGGGTTATCCCAATGATGCCGAATGGTGTTTTACTGCAGCTTGTTCTGATTAGATATAATTTACATATGTCTTTTTGTTTACGGCTACTCGAATCCTTTGAACTGTCCGAGGAATTTCATTAGTTATGAAATCGAGTTCAGTACTCGATTAGGCCCTGTCTTCTAATGTATTTACACGGGTCTGAGTATGTTTTTTGTTATGTAATTATTCGGTATCATTTTGGTTACAGTTTATTCATTTATTGGTTCAGGGTTCGACCCGAGTTGTCCCAACATGTTAACATATTATCACTGTACTTAATACATTTGCATTTTGATTTTACATGTTAATGTTCTGTTGATAATGCGGTATTTCTCTCATACGAGCCACCGATTTTCTTCATGATTAGGTTATATATGTTTATTTGACATTTAGGAAAATGCTCTGTTGATATTCGAAGACGGTCTTGCTCTTACACGAGCCACGACCTTTCTCATGATTATGTTATATATGTTTATTTGACGCACAGGTCGCAATTTCCTATATTTATTCCCTCTGTTTCATCGTTTAATGACCTTTCTTTAAGAGAGTATACTCATATAATTCAATGTTTTAGTCTATTCTTTTCATGTCGCAGTACCCGTCTCTGCTCTTGAGCTCCATACCAGGTCGTACCCTCTCGTGTATTCCACCAGTCCACTTATTCATAGTGTTGATGTGGTATTCGGTCGGTTATCATGGCAGAGTTTAAATTGTGGATTAGTTACAACGATTGTTCTTACGCCTGACATATAAACCTATTGACCCCGATAGGGTTTGTGATGAATTTCCGACATGGGTGTACATAGTTTACTATGTACAGTACTTAGCATTCTAGCTGAGGGTAGGATGTTTCTAATAATTCGTCTTTAGACTCTATACTTGTAATGCAATTCATTCTTTTTACACTGATGTGCATTCTTCCGTTCGGTATTCGTATCACTTATACAGAATGTAAGTTACTACTCCCTGAGTCATCTTTACAGAGCGTAAATTACTATTTCCTGAGTTATCTATGTGGTACGGTTATGAGCAGTTCTGTTCCTGTTTTCGCACTCAATAAATGACAGTTATGAACAGTTCTTTCTCTGTTCTTGCATTTGATAAATTACTGTTTCTCTCTCTGGATTTGAGACCTCTGTGGTGTAGTATTTTTGATTCAGACATCGGAGATTCCACAATATTAAGATTTTTCTGCCAACGTTTCGAATCCCAACTGGGATCCATCATCAGGGCAACTTGAAGCTTGATAGAAGAAGAGCAGCTGATTAGGGTATAAATAAAAATTAATTAATTATGAGGCAGCCGACTTCTCAAAATTGAGAGCCGACCCTCCTCCTTATTTTCCTCATCTCTATTTATACCCTAATCAGCTGCTCTTCTTCTATCAAGCTTCAAGTTGCCCTGATGATGGATCCCAATTGGGATTCGAAACGTTGGCAGAAAAATCTTAATACTGTGGAATCTCCGATGTCTGAATCAAAAATACTGTTTCTCTCATTGTATATAGTTGAGTTGTCAGAGATTCTGGTACTGTATAAACGTTTAGTTTCTCAGTTCCCTGGTTTTCACATAGATAAATAGATGCACTATTCATTACCAGTTTCAGTTCAGTAATGCACTAATTTCTAAATCACGACCTAATAATAACCTTCCAGAAATTATAATCAAATTCTCAGAAATACAGAATCATATCTAACCTTTCAAGATTTATGGAAAAATTCCCAGTAATATTGAGTAACATATGTACTTACCTGTACTTTCCCGTTCTCTATCCTCTGCACTTCTCCAGAATGGAGAAGATTATTTAATGCTTGTTATCCTCCCAGCCACGAGATCAGTCATCCGAACTGAATCTCTCCCCCAAGCTCACTTGCTGGCCACAGCCTTCAGCAATATGAAGCACACTTGTGCCTGTGCTATCTGGTCCTCACCAGACGTAGCACTATTCTCTTCTACTTCAGTGCCCTCCTCTTTTCCCCCCGTTTGTTCCTCAACCCACCCGGGTCTTTTCCTCTTTCCCCTTTTCTATGGGAAAGGAAAAGCAGTTAGGGTTTCCCCTAGTCTGCTCGCAACTGTTTCTTTTATTTTTAAGCAAGAAAAGAAAATAACTTTTCACATAAAGTTATTGTATATATATATTATGCAATCCATATTCAATTTTTGAACTAATAATATTTTCATCAATTTTTTTTTTTAAGAAAATAATAATCTCTGTTTTGTATTTACCTATAACGGTAAATAAAACAATTTATTTACGCAAAATGCTTGGTCGTTACAATATTATAATAAAAGAAATTTATCATAATTTACTTGTCAAATTAATAGAATGTTTTCTAGTTTGTACTTAAAAAAAAGGACAATGTTTTCTACTTGTTAAAAGTGAATGGAGGGTGACTCATCGCCGTTATTCAAGGAAAATCATGCCACTTGGAATAACCCGTCCCTCTTTTGTAAGGAGGGAGGTTTTCATTCCACCTAAATGCTTCTGGGTCTTGGGTCATTGACCTTTTTCCTTATGCGGTAGGTCTTGGGCTATTAACATATTTCCTTAGGTGCTAAAAAACAAACTCTTAACCAAACAGAAACAATTTTAGAATATACTAAAAGCCCAAACATATTACAATAGTTATACTTTTATGATAATAAAATTAATTTTAATAATTAACTTTCAAAATAAGTATAATTTTTAAAAATTTGATAAAAAAAAATCATCTTAATTGGCAAATTCATCGACATCAGCACCATATACCATATTGAAAACGTATGTCATGGCACTCGCAATGGAGCATATTTCTTTGGATTATTCACTATATTTCTTTCAATGCTGGAATCGAACTGTGGACAAGTAGGTTGGGACCACCAAACGTCGAGTATATGTCGTTCTCTCTATTGAATTACTTGTTTACGTGTGGATAAAGAAATAGTATATGCGCATCTTCTTTATTATTAATATTTATTATATCGTCCGTCTGTGCATCCATTTGGTAAAGTATCTTTTTTCAAAAAGAGAGTGGTATATCATAAAAAATAATTTTTTATATTACCATAATTTTAGATTAAAATTAGCATTAAAATATATATATTAATGATAAAGTATTAAACTTTTATATAATTTAAATTAAAATTTACTTATAAATGATTTTCAATTTATTTTAAAGTCATGTTGTTTTGTTTTAATATAAAAATTAAAAAAATTATAAATGATGTTAGTAAATATGTGGAGTTTTGCATGACTAAGTCCTTAATATATTATTTAAGATGATGATGGTGATAGTTAATGTTCGTTGAGATCAAATTGGTCTATCGGACCTAAAGAAACCAATTATTTATTTTGATTTAAGATTTTATTCCTATGCTTTCACTATAATTTTTAATTTTCACATTGTAAAAAGTTAGGAAGGTCAGTATTGTAACAAAGATTGTGAAATTGATATTTAATGTGGTTGTACGTGGGGCACTCTAAGAGGAAGCGGTTTTCATCCTCGATGTTCCTATTCTCACATATATGACAGATCCTTTCCATCCATGGCCTGTTTAGGAAATCTTTGCTATATTAATTTTTTTCTTTTTCCTGATTTGTAAAATAAATATTAATTTATTTTTCTATTTGTAAGTGAAAAAGATTTAATTTTAATTGAAAATTAACTATTTACTCTCACATATAGATATGTAATTGAAATATTTGCGCGCGGGTTCATATCTATCTATCTATCTATCTATCTGCTGACATTCTAAGCACCGTGCTAGGTACTCGACAATGCTTTTCTTCATTCCTGGCCAAAAATATTCTTTCCGGATTGCTGTTATCATCTTTTGATAACTCGGGTGGCCCGCGTAATGGCTGACATGAAATTCATCCATAATTAGATTTTTAATTCTGCTTTGATTAGGTACATACAATCTTTGCTTGAAATAGATCAATCCAGCGTTATCTAATTCATATTCTTGTTGGCTGTCCTCTCTAGCAGATTGTTGTATTTGCAGTTTTAACCGCTGATATTCAGTATCTTGGTCTGCAACTTCCTTTATAATTTCCAAAAAGGGACTTTTCCACCCACTAATAGAAACTTCATACAAATTTTGTATTTTCCGGCTCAAGGCGTCTGCCACTCTATTTTCCTTCCCTTGCAAATGTTTTATATCGAAGTCAAAGCCGCTTAGAAAGTCCACCCACTGTGCTTGCCTAGCATTTAAGGTAGGCTGGCTGAAATAGTTGGTCAAACTGTGATGGTCGGTGAGCAGCAAAAATTTCCT
>APFE031465592.1:0-24242 GCA_000404065.3 Pinus taeda | reverse complement strand
ATCTATTTTCTTGCTTGCGCTTTATATATATATACTTTCACGAGCGGCGTTGTTTTATAAATAGAATAGTTAAATTGATTTTAACTTAATTTTTTTCACCAAATTAACATTTTTATATTTCTTTTCATCTGAAACAAGATTTTAATGGTTTATGATTATATTTTTTATTTAATTGATTTTCTTATTCATTTACTTTTAATCTCTATATTCTATATGTAAATTTTTATATATTAAATGAATGTTTTTTTAAATATCACATAAATATATGTTTAATAAAAATCAACATAAATTTATTTTAATTTTAAATCAAATTTGTTAATATGTAATTTTTTCTTAAGCATAAAATTTGAAGAAGGGTTGCATATTAAGATATTTGATTTTTCCTATTCTCTCATTTATTGGTAAATCTTAATTAAGATGGATTTATGTCAACTCTTAATAATATTGTTTATATTATATAAATTCCACATCTCTATATAAAATTATTTTGAATTTTAATTTTATTATGGCTTTAATTTAATCTCTATGGAATACACAATTAATATTTTTAGTAATAGTCATGATATGGCACACAATTAATAAGTTATGGTGTTGGGTCATAGTATTGTAATAAAACTTATTAATAAATTAGTAATATCGATGGCAAAGTGCGGAATGAATATCCATGGTTAAAAATCTTGTTGTATTGTAAGTATTAAGTTTTTTATCAATTGTGTGCCATATGGAAGGTCTGGTATGAATGGTTATGAGAAAAAGTGTTAAATGAGAGTTTCATTAACCACACACTTAGAAAACAATTATTCCCCTCCCTAGAGATAAATAATTTCAGTTGAGAAAATGGTGAGAGAAGAAAGTTTGAGGCAACCTTATGCACTTGGCACTTGGTTGGAGAATGTCCAAGAGAGAATAATTAAGTTGCAAGCTTGTGAACCTCAGAAAAAGTTTTGTTTAGGGAGGTAGTATGCTGCCAAGTAAAGGATTCTTGAGTTGGTTAGCCAATGGAATCCTAGATTGCAGCCTGATGCTCAATTGAATTCCTAGACTAAGCCATGATAGGGGTCAATAAGAGTTTTGGAATAGATCTATTATGGTTGATGTTCAAATAACTTATGTAAATTTAGAGTAAGGGAGATATTATAAGTGCTATTAGAGCAACAAATTATAGTATTGTGGCCTATGAGCCTATCTATATCTAAAATAACTTATCAGATGAGGAAACAAACAAATTTCTATATTAAAGAGCCAAGGCAAAGAAAAGTGAAAGAACATTGCTATGAAAATTAAATAAATTTCATTATGTAAATTAAGTTATAAATACTAAAGAATTATGATTCGGATACCGTTACCTACAAAATAGATATGTTGGGCGCCTAGGGTAAACAAACAAATATTTCAAAAAATTATTTAATTACACATGTTAATTATAAAATCACATCTTGCCATTGTTGGATAGTAAGTAAAGATAGAAGTTTATGATCTGCAAGGATGCAAGGATGATGGAGTATATGTGTAAACAAACTCGGAGACATATACATGTGTGAATGAAGTAAAGTAACATTCTATATAGTTAACAATTATAAAATATCTAATGGGTATGTTTAAGAAAGTAGGCGGGTGTTGCATATGAAATCATTCTGAAAAGTTTATTATTATCTACATGATGATTATTTGGTTCTAGATGTAAGACCCTTTTAACATAGTTACCAATCAAACAAGAAAATTACTTAGTACCCGTTTCTTTTAGGTAGCAAAAAAATCACTCGATTTTAAAAGCGGTGATTCAGAATACACAATTTTTTGGAGCATATTTTTGGCACTTTAAATTTTATTATGTATCAATTATGAACATTTTTTTTAAAGATTAGTGATTTTCATGCTAATTTTAAAAAGTGTTGATGCAACATCAACGCATTTTTTTATTTTTGACATTTTAATTTTTTTTATGTATCTGAGTATGAACAATTTTTTTTGTTAGTGATTTTCATCTTGATTTTGAAAAGTGTTGATGCAACATCAACCCTTTTTATTTACAAGGCTTAATGTTGGTGATTTTCATGTTGAAAAACAAAAAAAAAACCAAAAACAAAAAAATTGAATGTACAAAAAAAAAATCGAATATAAAAAAGAAAAGAAAAAAAACAAATTAAAAATAAAAAAAAAGTTAACTTGTTAAAAGTTAAAAAAAATAAGGAAACTAAATAAAAAATAAAAATATCAAAAATTCAAAATATTGAAAACCAAAAAACGCCACACACACAATATTCAACTAGAAGTATAATAACAAGTAATAAAAAGTTAAAAAAACATCACAAAAAAATCAAATATAAAAAATATATTTAAAAGAGACAAAAAAAAAAACTATAAAATGTAAAAAATCAAAAATTAATTTGTAAAATTTAAAAATTTAAAAAACGAAAAAGAAAAGAAAAAAACCGAATATTCCAAAAATACAGATAATTTAAGAAAAAAAAATTTAGCAAAAAAAAATTCAAAAACTATTTTTTTGAAGTTATAAAAAAAAATTAAAAGGAGTATTAAAAGGAAATAAAAAAATTAAAATGAATTTTTTTTTTAGTAAATAACAATTAAACATGAAATAAAAACATTAAACTAAAAAGCATTTAAAAATATGTATTTAAAATAAAAATCTTTAAAAAAAATAATATTAAAAAAGAAACAAAACAAACCAAAAAAATGCGCCAAAGGTGGTTAGGTGCAGACTCCATGAGTCGGCTTCTACCACCCTTTGTCGACTGAGTTGTGTTGATGGGCGGTGAGGAGCTACACCCACAACTCCTTCCTCGCCCAACTCCATGACCCAATCGGCTAAGGGCCGTGGGTGGCAGGGGCTGACTCATGGAGTCTGCCCTTGCCACCTGCGGGCCGACTAGGCCTCGAGGGTGGGCGTGGAAGAAGCTGCGGAGCTCCCTCCTTACCTGCCCTCACAACCCAGTAGCCCCAGGGTGCCTTGCCACCCTGGGCTTGGTTTCTTTTTTTCTTTCATTTTTTTTCTTCAATGGTTTTTATTATAATGTTTCATTTTTATTTTAATGGTTTATTTTAATGGTTTTTTTAAATATTTTTTTTAATTAATTGCTTATATAAGGTTTTTTTTAATGTTTTATTTCAATTTTGTTATTTTTATAATTTTATTGTTTTTATTATTTTATTTTTTAACTTAAAAAAAAATTGTCTTCTCATTTTTTCCATTAATTTTATTTCTTTAATTATGTTGTATTTTATAAAATATTTTTTCTTCTTTATTTCTTTATTTAAATTTTTAAAATTTATAAGTTAATTTTGATTTTTTTTTTTTTACATTTTATAGTTCTTTTTGTCCTTTTACATATTTTATAGATTTGATTATTTTTGTCATGTTCTTTATTTTTATTTTTTATGTTTTATTATTTGTTCGATCTTAGGCTTTTGTGACCCATATTGTAAACAATAATGTCTTTCAAATTAATCACATCATTATTATTTGGTCGATGCTTCGAACCAACTAATGTTGTTCATCCCGAGGACGAATGTGAACGACATTAGTTGGTTCGAGACGTCGATCAAATAAGAATAATGTGATTAATCTAAAAAACATTCTTGTTTATTATTTGTTATTATTTTTTAATTTTTTTGTTTGTTTTATAGTTTTTATTTTTTTTCAATATTTACATTTTTGTTTTGTTTTGTATTATTTTTTGTGTTTTTTATTGTTTTAATTTTTTTTTTTTCTATTTTTTCTTTTTATTTTTTATATATTATTTTTTTTTTATTTTTTATTTTTATTTTTTGGTACGGTTTGTGTCGACGCTCGTCTAGCTAGTCAACCCCATTATGTGCACTTTGATAATTGATTTTAAACTTTTCATTCTAATGAATAGAGTCTGTATCCATAATGTGTCAATTTCATAGTTGGTTTCTAAGCTTTTCTTACAATGGGTCCAGTTCACCTACATTGCGTGTCAATTTGATGGTTGATTTTTAAATTTTGTTGCAATGTATCAAGTTGTCTTAGGCTAAGATTTTAAAATTGTTATACATTTAACATTTAAAAAATAATTTACTCTTGGTATAATAACTATTTCATTCAAGTGTTCATTTTTAAACTTTTTTTGGTTATAAAATTTTTCCATATTTTCATGCTTGAAATATTTTGGAAACTTAAATTTGTTTTTTGTAGTCATAATCTTTGTTTTAATTCCATTGTTGAATATTTGTCAAGATTTTAATGTTTTTCTAAGTCATGATATTTTATACTTAACGCTATGGTTGAAAACAGTTATAAGTATTTTTTTCTTTCGTACCGTGCCTGAAAATTGTTGGAATTTTAAATTTTTTCAAAGACATGATATTTTAAATTTAATGTCATGCGTAAAAATATTGAAATTTTAAGGCTTTTCAAAGACGTGATAATTTATCTGCAATGTCATGCTTGAAAATCGTTGGGAATTTAAATATTTTTACAGAAATGATATTTTATTTTTAATGTCATTATTAAAAAATATCGAAAATTAAACCTACGAAAAAAAACAAAACAAAAAAACAAAAAAATATTTTTCTAGCATCAACACTTTTTTACATTATTTTTCAGGGTGTTTTTTGCATACAAAAATTTGGTTTTTACTGTCATTTAAAAAAAATGTACCCTGAATTGTTTTTTCTTATCCTAGCATCAGCACTTTTCGTTTTCAACCTGTTTTTTCATGTTTTTCTGGGGTTTTTGGGCTAGAGTACCCGTTTTGAGATAATAGTTCTCATTTGATTGGTAACTATGTTTTTTTTTTTTTTTTTTTTTTTAATTTGTACAAAAAATATAATTCCGCACATAATTTATACGATCAATAATCATAAATATTTCTTAGATTAAACATTTAGTATAGATTATTGAGGACAGAGACAAGTATAAAAGGGTTAAATGATAGTAATGGTGCCAAAGTAGGTAATACCTAATTGCTACACTAGATACAATTGGAGAGTAATCACTTGATTGGTATAAACTAGCTCCTTGCACATATATTGGTTGTTGACCATGAACGTAGCTGAGAAAGCGAACAAAGGAAATATTTGGTAGTAAAAATAAACTTCTTAATCCTCAAATAAGAGTAATCTTACCTACATATGAAAGCAAGATGAAAACAGAAAGAGGCTATAACAACAGGGTGAAATATTGATAATAATAAGTGCATTGTATGTCCGTAGTAAAAAAAATCGAGAATATACACAGAATAAAGTATATATAGAATTAGAAAAGGGAATAAAGGGGATCAAGAACCCTTCAGTACACAAATCCAAATATATGGTGTATTGGTATACCTGAAAATGCGTTTGGACATACTTAATGATAAATTTTTTCAAAGTTGAATGGGGATATAGAACACTCATGATTGCAAAAAGAAATATGTATAAATATGATCTATTTGGAGTTATCTTGGGTTATTTGTAGGAAATATTAAAAACCTATATGTGAATAGTGTAATCCAGGGATAAATAAGTCCATTACTGTAATAACTGGTTGGTACAAGTAAGTTAGATTTCATGACTCATGAAAAAAAAAACTAGTAAGAGAATTAATAAACATTCTTACAAAAAAAAAGTCTCTTCATGAATAGAGCCACAGAAAAAATGATTACAATAGTGAAATAAATGGCACAAAACATCAGTATGGAGGTTTGCAAAAGTCAAGCAATTAAGAAATTTTTCTTTTTTAAAAACGAGTGAAATGAAGGTAAGTTGTGATAAACTATCATAATAATTTGTGATGGAAAGGAGATTAGTCTCGAAATACTGAAATGAGCAACATATTTGAGATTTTAAGTTGAAAGTGACATGATAATATTATCTGAGTTACTTCAAGGCACTAAATAAACACAGAAGCACGTTGAAACAATGTTGTTGATACTAAAAAGGATAGCAGTTTCACACCAAATTTAGTAAGTATAAAGTGAGCAATATTAGAGCAATTTCAAGAATATGAAGATCTAGTTGGAAAAAAATGCAGTGGACCCAAATATAGAAAATGAATCTAAATAGCTTTTGAATTTCCTGTACTTTATGGACACATAGTTCTCAAGGTTGTTGTTGCATCATGGAATGATTTGCTAATTGGTTTATTTGATAATTGCCTCATATTTTGGAAGGTCAAGTCTGATGGAAATCAAGATGATAACTGAATTTTGATGGATCGATGTGATTTTTAATAGTAACCTCGATATCTCAAGTTTTGATGTGAGTTGGTACAATAAGATTAATAGGAACAAATGCAAGCTAGATTCCATGAGAACAAGAATATATATATATATATATATATGATAAACTATAAAGGGGGAATTCTTAACCTGGTCATTGTTGTTCTGATGCTTTCTCTTTGAAGTTTTTGGAAAATAGCATAAGCTGGAAAATGAAAACATAGGAAAATATGTATATACGCACAACAAGATACACATGACAATAAATGTATATATTAAATACACTGAAGAGTTTGTTGTCCTAATGTGAATTGGAGGATTGATGGTGGGTATAGGTCAAAAAAATGTGATTAAAAGAAGGTAGGTAGATGAGTAAGGTAACTAACGAAATGTGGTATATAATTTTAAGAAAGTTTTAAAGTTGTGGTAAAGAGAATGATGATAGCATATTGGCACAAGAATTAATTATGTTTGTTGACATGTGATGTGCTAACATAGAAAGTGCAGCCTGCCACCATTCAATCATACCCCATATAAGTACCTTAAATAACTTCAAAATGAATTTTATAGACACAAATGAATTCTCATTAAATAGTTGATTAGAACAAACATAAGCTTGCAATGATGCTGCTAAATTTTATTTAGTGTAGGTTGCTAACCCTTATTGAGTTATGATGCATGTTGATGACCCTTGTTGGGTACATAAGCAACAAATCATGGTGCTTGTAATAAAGTGTGAAATGACTATGTATATGCATTTTAAATAATAATGGATAAATAATGACAACTTTGATGATTGTGAATGTAGGTCAAACTAGACAGTGAGTTCCTTGACGTATCTTTTTGTATTCTTGATCGGAGAAAAATCATGCTATGAAAGCAAGTTGTCAGACAGGTTAAAGTGCAATGGAGGAACTTTAGCTCGAAAGAGGTAACTTGGAAAGATGAAATTTTCATCTGTGAAGCATATCCCAACATGTTTGAAGGGCTGGAAGAAAACATCAAGGATGATGTTTCAGTGAAGGGGGAGATGTAACACCCCTTAGTAAGTTGCAAATATTTTAATTACTTTTACTGAAATGGATTAGCATTCTTTGGACCATAGGGAAGTTCTGATATGAATGGTTAATAAACGTAAGTGTTTATTTTATTTTTAATAAATAGAGTTAACTGTGGTTAGCCATAAAATTATGGGAAAAAAATGCTAAATGAGAGTTTCACTTACCAGATAGTTAGAATATAGTTATTCTTCTCCCTAGAGATACATAATCTTAGTTGGGAAAAGGGATCCAAGAGGGTGAGAGGGAAGAAAGCTTGATGGAACCTTATGAATTTGGTACCTGGTTGGAGGAGGTCCAAGTGAGGATAATTATGTTGTAAGCTTTTGAACCTCAGACAGGACATTGTTGAGGGAGGGAGGACACTACCAAAATAAAGGATTCTTGGTCTAGTTGGTTAGTGGAATCCCAAACTCTAGTCTGGTTCTTAGTTGAATTCCTAGACTAAGACCTGGTAGGGGTCAAGAAAGGTCATGGAATATACCTATTATGGCCATTGTTTAGATAACTATTTTGGAAGTGCAAAATTGCTAAGGGGGAGTTCTAGTAGTGGATATTGTACTCTTTGGTTAGGTGGAGCACTCTCTTTCCTAGTGATTTTATGGTTGGTCTAGATATTTAAGGAAACAAATAAGTGGAAAATACATTAAGTATCTATATTATTTTCTGTTTGTCCTTCAATGTGTTATATGCCATGTAATTTATTGAAAAATGATGTTCTATAGCTTTGTGTAAGACTGCATAATTTGTTGAAGAATTTTGTTCTACATTACTATGTAAGATTGTGTAATCTGTTAAGAAACCATGTTGTGTCTATGCAAGTATAATAATTAGGGATTAGGTTAGTTCTAGCATGGAACAATACTAGCCATAATTCTTCAACTAAAGAGGAATTACATGTCCCAGAGATCATGTCCCATTGTAATCCTAGATAAATATAGAAAATCCAAAGATATAAAATACAAAAAACCATTAATTTAAGAATCATGCAACATAAGTCTTATCAGCAATACTACTATCCTACAATATACAAAAACTAAAAAAAAATCATAACAATATGAACTAAACCATTAAGAGGAAATATATGGTGGGCACACATGTAAACAACAATTCAGTTAACAATTTTAACAAAACAAGAAACAAAATTGAACAACAAAAATTCAATATGGCGAGCATGACCACACATAGCCACACCTTGGAAACGTTAACTAAGTAATATGTTAACACTAAGCATTAAAAACTTAAGTAATGAGTCATGAAAGGAAACCAAAGAAATTGTTTATAAATTAAAAGAGAAATCACAAACCCTAAGTCATAAATTTCATATAAGAAATTCAACAAAGGTTTTAATACCAATCACTAATTTATGCAGAAATTACATAATTGAGAATAAAGTTAAACGATGTAAAGGTTGTTATCTAGCATCAACTAAAATTAATAGTTGTACAATTCGGCAAGTAGGTTAAACTATTACAAGAATAAATTCACAAGGGAGCTATAGTCGAACAAGGTGTTAAGAGACCATCAAATCTTAAGCTATGGAACCCCATTTTAATTTACACTGAATGTAAATGACTTAATGAATAAACTAAGTCTTGATGTAGACCTGGAACAAGTCCTAGCTACAAACATCTGATTGCGTGCAACAAAGAGAGAATTAAGAAAAAAATTGGAACCCATCGAAAATTGAAAGATCTCACTGGTTGTAAAGGGATTTTTTCTATAACGCAAACACATAAGAGTGAGAAATTGAACCAAAAATTAGTAAGTCATTAGTGATGTGCCACAAATTCAAAGAAAAGGGAATCAATAAAAGAACATAGTCGGGAGGTATAGTTGTGCGGTAGCATAGCGAGCGACTCTCATTCCTCGAAGACCTTGAGAGAAAATCCACTGGAACAACTATGAGCAAATAAAATTGAATATTCAAGAAAAAAATATAGTAAAAATAAATATATTCACATCATACAAACTTAGAAATGAGCTTGGAGATTCGTCCATCCTTCACGATGCAAAAGATTGGGGAAATTCTTCAGAACAAACAACAACCCTAAACATTGTCTAAAACTCAGAGACTATAGCTGCAAATGGCAACGAAAAATAATTAACCAGACAATAGGCGATCACAATAAATCTTACGTAAGAATCATAAGATTGGGTTCATGGAGATTTACTTGTGTAGATTAACTCTCATGGAAAGGATTTCGGTCGTAGAGCCATTCTCGACTAGCAAGGGTTTGAATAAGGCACAGGGTGCGAGAGGGAGAATGTGTACGTACCTTCTTAACTCCTCCATTCACACCCACCATCCGATGCAAACCGTAGATCTCACATTGTTGGATACCCAACGCAAGTTTCTAGGATCGTATTAATTATAATGTCATCAAGATGGATAGCTGGAAAGTCTGGAATGTTCTGATGGGTCTAGACAGTTCCTTGTATCAAAGTTGATTAATAATACTAAGCGTAGACCATAGAGTTTCAACAGAGTGTTATATTGTTCCATACTAATCCCACATTCACCAAATGAATATTAAACATCACCAAAATAATGGAGGTAGAGCATAACTATCATAAAAAAATGCATAATAGCCAAATACCATGTGCGTACCATATGGAATAACTCTTATATACATATGAATAAGGGTATATAGTAAGGGAGATATTACAAGCACTTTGTGAAAGGTGGCCTTTACATCATGGAGTGCCTTAATAATACACCCCATCGCCTTCTGTAACCCTTATATACATATGAATAAGGGAGATATTACAAGCACTCTGTGAATGGTGAACTTCACATCATGGGAGATATAGTAAGGGATATACATATGAATAAGGGTATATAGTAAGGGAGATATTACAAGCACTTTGTGAAAGGTGGCCTTTACATCATGGAGTGCCTTAATAATACACCCCATCACCCTCTGTAATTGTTATATACATATGAATAAGGGAGATATTACAAGCACTCTGTGAATGGTGAACTTCACATCATGGGAGATATAGTAAGGGAGATATTACAAGCACTCTTTGAATGGTGCACTTCACATCATGGAGCGCCTTAAGAATGCACCCAATCACCCTCTATTTTACACCCCATCAACTATATGTTATATATTTTAATGTGATATGTATATTATGATTTTTTTCCTCTTAAAATAGTTCTTAATTTTATCAATATAAACAAAATTACCATATAACAAATTGAATTTTATTACTTTTTTTTAATTAATTGAGGCAACATTAAAAATATTTAGGACAAAGAAAAATCTCCCATATTTAACATTATATTACTTTTAACGTTTTATTATTTTTTACTTAAACATAATTATAAATGTTGGCCAACCTTTACAACATCAACCCTGTATTGAAATGTAGAATGAAATTAAACACACATTAACATAACTAAATGAATACTATTAATAATGAATATTTTTTTAAAAAATTTATAAAACTATCTCTGAATTTTATAAAAAAAAATTCAAATTCAACCCATTAACCATAAATAAATAAATGAATTATTAAAATTTTTAAAATATTTAAAAATAATTTCAAATATTCCCATAATTTTCTATTGCACGATCTTTAGGTTTTCTCCTTTTCTCCAATGTGAGTAATATAGTTGCCATTTGTTACGGCTCTTTGGTGTTATCACTATGGTTTATGAAAACAAGTTGCATTTGGTTTAAAATTGAGGGTTGTTGTACTCGTTTTCTTTTTCTAACAACAATTTCATTTGTTATCTTCTACGAGGTACGGTTATGTATTGTCAATTTTCGCTTGGAATAGCTTATGTGTGTTGGAATAGTTTATGTTGGATGAATTTTTAATCTATTTGGCTTATTAAATAGAAATTTGTGGATGGTTATTTTTTTCCTATCACTTTACATTTTATATAGATTTATAAGTTTAAAATAGCCTTTAAGTTAGTTAAATAATGTCACTACTTCAATATTTTTTTGTATTTTTGTAACACTCTACACACCTATTAAACGGAAAATAAGAAATCATTGCAGTATTAAAAGAAAACCAAGATTATATTAATTTTACACAGGATGGTGGATATGGAGATTAAAGTTTTCATTTCTGTTTAAAACACTTAAATATGTTAAACCACTGTTAGATATGGGCATGCTTAGCATTAAAAGGTCACATGGAGCTCCGGGTGTTGAACCTGTAACCCAAATTCCGATTAAATACCCATTGTATGCCACAAAACGCGGCATAACTAAGGCCTATCCTACTTCTTGCATCTGTCAGCGAGTCAAGACTATCTGTGAGAGTTGGATCAACTCTCATCTATTGATCTGTGGGAGGTGATCCGATGGTGAGAAGGGTTTAGGGTTTTTCCAACTACCCACTTCACTGCGTTGGGTCGGATTGGAGGTCATTTGCTATTGTATGTTGTAGGTTGTTGGATCTATGCAACTAGTTCGGCCTACGGGTTTCAGGCTGGCTCACAACCTCTGCTACTATGCTACGGAGACATTAATTCACTTGTCACTGTAAGGTATCCCCAACCACCTACCTTCAGACTGTTCGGGTTTGCCATGCGACTTCATTTTATTTTCTTCCTCCATCTTTCGACTGGTTTGGCAGCTAACTGATGGCTTCCACCATTCAGGGGTGGTTCAAGGATGCTCTAGCTTTACAGAAGGTGGTCGGGACCGGTGCTAGTTTATTGAAGGTAGGCATATGTTTTATGTTTCCTCTGGTTGTGTTTTTATAGTGCTTTATAGTGTTTTTCTAGATTCTAGCTCTAACTGATTAATTACCTTTGCTACAAGGAAGGCGGACTACCATCGATGGAAGCCCTCCAAGCGTAGGTAATACTATCGTCCTTTCGTTATTAATTTGTCTAGTTTTCTTAGCAATTTTTTGCACTCTTAACAACTTGGAGATCGATGGTATTGGTTTGTAGGTAAGCTACCGCCAACACCTGGGTCGGTTCATGGTTACGACAGCGAATGCTAAAGTTCTTAAGGCTTATCTGCTTCGTGGTTTCTTTTAGGGTGGGAAACATCTCCTTTGGTTCACCATATATGATTTTGCTGTGAAATACTAAGCGAATGAATTGATTGTCGATAGAGGCTTATGGCTAGACTTGTTGAATCCCTGTTTTATTTAGAATTCGTGTATAAAAGTTAAATTCGTTTTACTCAACATGCGCAAGGGTTTGAATATATATATGTCCCAGATACTAGTTTACATGGCTACCTTTTTATTTCTGAGAGTCGATGTTGAAGAGGGTTTCTATGTTGATAAGTATCCTGATAGGGTTATGAATTTGATAGTTTAGCTTTTTGATTTAATATTGGCACATTCAGGTTGTTGAGCCATTGTTTTGCGGACTACTTAAGTTATGCAGGTTGCTACTATTGATGTACATGCTTAAATGTTTTAAAGGAATGGATATATATACAATTTGCTACTTTGTTGTCCATTCTATTGAATGATTGCACGGTTTATTCCCATTTCTTTCTTATTTGAGTAACAGATTAGAGGATAGATAGATAGTCAGTTTATAAAAGTTATGCATGGTTTCTTGGGCTATTAGTTTGGAAATTTCGGAACAATTGTTACCAAGATTGTTCTTTTCTCAGTTATTATTTATCTAAGGAATTTTTCACACAGTTTATCTAAATGGATTTCTCTATAGTCTAAGATTGCGTACTGTAACTGTATAATATAGGGAAACACTCTTCATGGAATGCTTGTATATTAGTTATATTTTAGGCATTATTGTAATGTTTACTGTTTATTCTTGCTAATCATCTTCAACTCTGTTTTCTATTCTGATATACTTTCGAGAAATTTCTCCCTTAATTTATTCTATTCATTTAATGAGTAATTTCTATAATTCATTATCATTTCTGAATGATATCTATGTTACTTATCTACTTATTTCTTGTAAACATATAAATCCAATTCCATCTAGAAAGTCTCTCGTCCCAGTTGTGAGTCTGGCAATCACATCCAGACTCTCCCCTAAGCACTTTCGTTTCTTTATAGTGAGTAAATATATATAGCTATAGTTGGGTAGCTTGGGCCTCAGGACTTCACTATCCAGCCTCAAGCCCTATACCTTTCCAGACTGTCCTTGAGTGTTTTCCCACTAGTTTATTCCACCTAGCTCTAGGATCCCTCACTAGATTCTTTCCCCATCTATATTTCCCTTTCCAGCACAAATGGTAATTAATTCTTGATAACCATTTCTTTTAACTACTAGAAACAATTTTATTTTTATTAACATAACTGAACTCCTAATTATCCATTAATTAGGTAACCAAATGTATACTGGCCTTCCAAACTCATTCATTGTTATTTTAACAACACAAATTAAGAATTTAATGTAGTAAAACATAAAAATTAAAACTCAATAACTATAGTAATTTTCACATAGCCTCGGGTGTTACATCTCCCCCCCCATATGAGGAACATCATCCCTCGTGTTCTTCTGATTTAAGAAAATAACGTTGGGTAAGCTTCCTGCATAAATCCATC
Source organism: Pinus taeda (assembly GCA_000404065.3). Classification (NCBI taxonomy): domain Eukaryota; kingdom Viridiplantae; phylum Streptophyta; class Pinopsida; order Pinales; family Pinaceae; genus Pinus; species Pinus taeda. The sequence continues at coordinate 10,498 of APFE031465592.1, read as the reverse complement.
TTCTTCCCAGGTGGCCTCGTTTGGGCCAAAGTGCTTCCACTACACTTTAACCTGGGAAATGGCCCACTTTTGTAAGGTGGTTTCTCTATGAAAAATACGAAGAGGTTCTACCAAAAACTCTCCTTTCGCTTCAACCTGCACATACACAATTCACAATCATAATTTCTTCAAAATAGTTTATCCAAAAGTTAAGTATTCTCCTTAACTGATTACCTGAATATTTTCCGAGCTAATTATATGTTGTGGATTGTACACATTTTTTTAGCAAAGAGAAATGGAAAAAATTGTGGACCCAGATATGACTTGTTAATGCAAGCTTATAGGCTACCGGTCCAATCCGTTCCAGAAATTTTAAGAGTTCACAACACAGGGGTTCTAACATAGCACAACCCCTCCATTGTAAAGAACTTTTCCGGGGCTTTACCCTTAGATAAACATGGTCTACTAGCTAAAATTCTCAGTAGGTTCATTTTTTATCTACGTATATTTTCTTCTTATCCTGGGAAGCGCTTAGATTTTGTCGAACCTTCTTAACAATCTCCTCCATTTATGATAGCATGTCAGGACCTAAGGCTAACTTATTAACTGGGATATTCCAATCTATGGGCACTCTCCACCTTCTCCCATATAACACCTCAAAGGGGCTCATGCCCATTGATTCATGATGTTTATTATTATAAGAAAATTCCGCTAAGTGGAGGTAGTCTTCCCACTTATGTGGTTATTGCATCATAAACATACGTAACATGTCCTCTAGCACTTGATTTACTCGTTCAGTTTGTCCGTCCGTTTGAGGATGGTAAGTTGTACTATATTGAATTTGGGTACCCAATTATGAAAAGAGGGTCTTCCAGAATGTGGATGTAAATTTTCCATCCCTATCAGAAATTACCACCCCGCATATTACGTGCAGATGAAATATTTCCTGCATAAATATGTCTGTAATTTACACTATTTTTTATGTGGATTTCATAGGTGTAAAGTGATCTATTTTGCTCAATTTGTCTACCACCACCATAATTGAGTTGTGTTGCTTCTTGGTTCCAGGTAAGCCGATGATGAAGTCTAGAGATATGGTATCCCATTTCCATTCCATAATGGGCAATGGTTGAAACAGACCAAAAGGGTGCTGATGTTCTACCTTCACCAACTGACATTCCAAACATTTTGACAAGTACTCAGTGACATCCTTCCTTAACCTGGGAAAAAAATATCCTTTCTTGATCGCTGAAAACAACTTTTGGTAACCTGGGTGACCAGCACAAGGTTTTTCGTGAATCTTATCAATATCATTTGTTTAACCATGTTTTGGTTAGGAAGATATATTATGTTCTTGAAGATAAGGAGGTTATCGAAACTTATGTCAAAATCTGATATTTCCCCTTTCAGCTGAGTTGTCTTTTTTGATGCAAAAGAAAATTGTATTCCGGATCTTTGAAGGATGCTTCCTTTATGATTTCATGGATGTTTGAGCATCCTTGGTTGATCTAGAACTCATAAATGCAATGTAATTTCCTACTCAATGCGTCAACCACTCGATTTTCCTTCCATTTGAGATGTTTCATTTTGAAGTTGAATTCACTTAAAAATGTTGTCGATATGGCCTACTGAGCATTTAAATTAGACTAGTTGAAGAAATTGGTAAGGCTGTTATGATCTGTTAATAGCTGAAATTTCTTCCCCAACAAGTAGTGTCGCCACATTTTAAGTGCATGCACTATCACTGTTAATTCGAGATCGTAAGTCAAATATCGCTGCTAATATTCCTTCAATTTCCATGATTCGTAAGAAATAACTTTCACTTGTTGTGTTAACACTCCGCCAACACCCTCTTTACTAGCATCCATGAAAACCATGAAAGATTTTTTGGATCTGCTACCTTTAACACAGGTGCAGTGGTAAGTAGGTGTTTTAATTTTTCAAAGCTTTGCTGACATTCGATTGTCCATTGGAAATAAAGAGGTCATTGGAAAACTGATTTTTGAAAATCCTTGGATGAACCGATGATAGTACCTGTCCAAACCTAGGAATGATCTATGATCAAAAACATTCTTTGGAGCAGTGCATTCCATAATGGTTTTGATCTTTTCTGGGTCTACTGCTATTCCATCTGTTGATATAACGTGACCCAAGTACTGAATCTGGTCTTTGAAAAAGTCACACTTGCTATATTTAGCATATAACTAATTTTCCTGTAGAGTTTACAATGCTATCCTCAGATTCTCTTTATGATCCTCTTGATTGTTTGAGTATATTAAGATGTCATTGATAAAAAAAGCACAAATTTATCGAGATAAGGCTAGAAAATACCGTGCATCAAACTCATAAAATTAGTTGGGGCGTTTGTGAGACCAAAAGGCAACACCACGAACTCGTAATGACCATAACGAGTTCTGAATGCATTCTTGTATATGTCCTCCTCTTTTAGCTTTATTTGGTGGTAGCCAGACCTTAAATCGATCTTTGAGAATACTTTGGCTCCTTGCACTTGATCAAATAAATCATCAATACGTGGCAAGGGGTATTTATTATTGATGGTTAGTTTGTTTAAATAATGATAATCGATGCATAATCTCAAGGTTCTGTCTTTCATCTCTACAAATAGTTCGGGGGCTCCCTAAGGGGACACGCTTGGGTGGATATACTTTTTATCCAAAAGCTCTTCGAGCTGCATTTTGAGTTTTGTTAACTCAGATATGCTCATGGAATAAGGGGCCTTGGATATAGGGTCTTCATCTAGAATTAGTTCAATGGTGAAATAGATATCACACTTGGGTGGTAATCTAGAAATGGATTCAGGAAATACATCAACAAATTCCTGAATGACAGGAATTGTTTTCCATGGAGGTCATTTTTTTTTTGGTGTTCATAAATACCACCTGGACAACATATATCTGAAATCCCTTCCTAATACATCTTCCTAGTTTACTAGCAGTAGTAGGACACAATTTGGTACTTGTCCTGATTCCTTGAAGTTCTTTCCTTTGTCCTGATTCAGTGATAAAACTGATGGTTCTTTGCTTGTAGTTAACTAGGGACCAAGATTTTTCCAACAAATCCATCCTGATTAAAATGTCGGATGAACCCAAAGGAAGTATATTAATATCAATGTGAATGTGTTTAACTGATATTGTTATAGGAAAACATTATGTTTTTGTAAATACTGTTCCTTTTGTCCCGGTGGCTAACTGGACTAACCAAGGTTCTAGAAATTTACTGCTTCCTAGTTGACATATTTCTACTACCTTAGGACTAACATAGCTTAGGCTAGCACCGTGATCAAACAAAAGAAAGACAAGTTGCTTAGCGGTCATACCTTCACATTTGATCATAGTGGGCTGGTATTTTGCTTGATGATTATCCAAATCAACATTAATTCTAGGCATGATCCTCGCCACTTCTCTGACCATGGATACTTCCTCCATATTTGATAGATGCTCCATTCTTGCTTTATGCATACAATTTTTGTAATAGTGGGGTTATGCGCATCCCCAACATTGCAGTGGTGGCTTTGACTGCTGGTCATTAACTGATTTATTATCTCCTTCTGGCTATCGATTTTTAGAATATGCAACTTTAGGCTGGTTGCTTACTGCGAGTTTACTGAGAGATTTTTGTTGTACATTTCTGCCATTAACAAATTTTACTTGCCTGTTTGGGATCAGGTTCGTTCCCTTTCTATTCACTCCTCCTTTAGGTCCTTCTTTTCTATGTTTCATTTGCTAGTAGCAGATGTTGTCTTTTCATACTGCATCATCCATTGTCCTTGGGTAGTCGAAATCAAGCTTCTCCTTCATAAAATTGGGTAGGCTACTGATAAAATGTTGAATTTTGGCCTTTTCTTCTTGCATATAAGGCACATAGCGCAGTAGGGAGGAGAATTGTTATAGATATTCTTCCATGGTTAATGTTCCCAATCTTAACTCATGAAATTCCTTTGCTTTTTTGTCATAATAGTGTTCGGTCAGATACTTATCCTTGAAATGATTTTGAAACACTTTCCACGTAACCTATTTTTCATCAATTTTCCTTACTGTTTTGATTTCTTCCCACCAAATGGTAGCCTTACCCCTTAATTGATAAACTACCAAACATGCTTTCAATTTATCAGTGTAATCATAAATCTAAAAATATTTGTTCATATCAATTAACCAAGCTTCAGCTGCTTCTTTGGATTCCCCCTCAAAGAGTCACAGTTTAATTTTATTTTTTTAATTCTCGTTGTAATTCAGATTCTTGTCTTTTTTTCTTGCACTGGTCGGAAACATTGTTTGAGCATCCTTCTTCATATTCACCTTGTTTTTCAGTTGACTCAACATTTTCTTCTCCATGCTGAGCCAATGGTCTTCTCTCTGTCTTCAGCACTGGGATCTGGATCTTGTTGGTTATGTCATTTGGATAGAATTCTGATAATACTCTCATGTTCTAGTCATAGTAATTCATTGTCTGTTCTTAAATTGGTCATCTAAGCACGTAGTTGTTGAATGGTTTCGAGTAAAACAACATTAGCTTGACAAGATTACTCTCCCATATGTATCCAAATATCAGGGTTAGCATTCACATAAGTTGTTTCTGGCAGGTTTGGTGGTCGTGGGCTCCTTTGCATTCTGACCCTTTTTGTATTGTCGCAGGTCTTTGTGTTCACATACATATTTACTTAGTTAATTTTAAGAAATCACATTCATTTCATGTACATATAAGTCCCAAAGAGTCTCAGTGTACGAACCTGAGATTTGATACCATTTGTAACACCCTACACACTTATTGTACACCGATTAAATGGAAAATAAGAAATCATTGCAGTATTAAGAGAAAACTCAGACTATATTAATTATACACAGGGTGGTAGATACAGAGTTTAAAGTTTCCATTTCTGATTAAACACTTAAATATGTTAAACAACTATTAGATATGAGCATGCTTAGCATTAAAAGGTCACATGGAGCTCTGGGTGTTGAACTTGTAACCCGAATTTTGATTAAATACCCATTGTATGTCAAGACAAGTGGCAAAAACCAAGGCCTATCCTACTACCTGCATTTGTTAGTGAGACAAGACTTTCTACGAAAATTGGCTCAACTCTCATCTGTTGATCTGTGAGAGGCAATGCGATGGTGAGAAGGGTTTAGGGTTTTTCCAAATACTCACTTCACCATGTTGGGCCAAATGGGGGGTCATTTGATGTTGTATGTTAGAGGTTCTTGCCACTTTGCAACTGGTTTCACCTGCAAGTTCCAGGCTGGCTCACAACCTATGCTACTGTGTTATGGCAACATCAGTTCACTTGTCACAGCAAGGTATTCCCAACCACCTACCTTCGCACTATTCGGGTTTCCCATGCAACTTGAGTTTAGTTTCTTCTTCCTTATTTCGACTAGTTTGGCGGCTAACTGATGGCTTCCACAATTCAGGGGTGGTTTGAGGATGTTCTGGCTCTATGGAAGGTGAACGGGACCGATGCTAGTTTTTTGAAGGTAAGCATACGTTTTATGTTTCCTATGGTTGTTTTTTCACAGTGCATTACAATGTTTTTCTAGATTCTAGCTCTGACTGATTAATAACCTTTGCTGCAAGGAAGGTGGACCGCCATTAATGGAAGCCCTCCACGCTTAGGTAATAATACCACCCTTTGGTCATTAATTTGTCTAGCTTTCTTAGCAATTTTTTGCAGTCCTAACAACTCATTGATCAATGGTATTGGTTTGCAGGTAAGCTATAGCCAACACCCGACTCTGTTCATGGTTACGACAATAAATGTTGAAGTTCTTACGACTTATCTGCTTCATGGTTGCTTTCAAGTTGGGAAACATCTCCTCTCGTTCACCATATATGATTGTGTTGTGAAATACTAAGAAAATGAATTGATTGTCGGTAGAGGCTTATGCATGAACTTGTCAAATCCTTGTTTTATTTAGATTTGGTGTATAAGAGTTAAATTTGTTGGCATGCATGAGGGTTTGTTTGTATATGAGTCCTAGATACTAGTTTACATGGCTTCCCTTTTATTTCTGAGAACTGATGTTGAACAAGGTTTCTCTGTTGATAAGTATCCCTATACGGTTATGAATTCGATAGTTTTTCTTTTTGATTCAATATTGGCACATTTAGGTTTCTGAGCCGTTGTTTTGTAGAATACTTAAGTTATGCGGGTTGCTACCACTGATGTACATGCCTAAATGTTTTAAAGGAATGGAAATATATATATATACAAAGTTTGCTACTTTTTTGTCCATTGTATTGAATGACTGCAAGGTTGATTCCCGTTTCTTTGTTATTTAAATAACAACTTAAAAGCTAGATAGATAGTCAGTGTATAAAAGTTATGCATGGTTTCTTATGCTATTTGTTCGGAAATTCCGGAAATGTTGTTACCAAGATCGTTCTTTTCTCTGTTATAATTTATCTAAGGAATCGTTCACATAGTTTATCGGAAGGGATTTCTCTACAGCCTAAGATTGCATACCATAACTGTTTAATATAAGGAAACAATCTTCACCCAATGCTTGTATATTGGTTATCTTTTGGGAATTACTGTAATGTTTACTGTTTATTCCTGATTAACATATTCAACTCGATTTTATGTTCTGATATATTGTCGAGAAGTTTCTCCCTTAATTTATTCTAGTACTTGAATGAATAATTTCTATAATTCACTATCATTTCTGAATGATATCTATGTTACTTATCTGCTTACCTCTTGTAAACATATAACTCCAATTATGTCTGGAAAGTCTCTCCTCCCAGCCGAGAGTCTGGCAATCACGTCTAGACTCTCCCCCGAACACTTTCATTTCTTTACAGCTAGTAAATATATCCAGCTACAATCAGGTACCTTGGGCCTGACTTCATTGTCTAGCCACAAGTCTTGTACCTTTTTAGACTTTCCTTGAGTGTTTTCGCACTTGTTTATTCCACCCATCTCTAAGATCCCTCACTGGATTCTTTCCCCATCTATATTTCCTTTTCCGAGGTAGACGGTAACTATTTATTTTAACTACTGGAATCAATTTTATTTTTATTAACATATCTGAACTCATAATTATCCATTTATTAGGTAACCAAATGTATACTGGCCTTTGAGCCTCAGTGATTGTTATTTTAACAACACAAATTAAGAATTTCATGCAGTAAAACATAAAAATTAAAACTCAGTAACTACAATAAGCCTGGGGTGTTACATTTTTTTTTATTTGCATAAAAATCTCATTTTCTTGTCTCTTTACCTTTTATATAATTTCAAGTCTCTTTACCTTTTATATAATTTCAAAAGTTTAAATAGGTTTGCAAGTAGTGAAATAATGTGACTATTCCATTTTTTTTGTTCATTTATTTATATAAAAATCTCATTTCCAACCAATTCACTAAAAAGTGACAACAAGAAACAGGTGTTGTAACTAAGAAGATTGTCTTTATATAAATCACTCACTAGAGCTTATTGGAATTTATGGTGAACAACTTCAATACTTTAGTGTCAAATTTAAAGTTTAAATGTTTCTTTATGGATCACATTTAATGTTTCAAAATCTTTCTCCTTTGTGAAATATATATATATATGTATGGAACATCAATTCCAAGCTTCAATTCTAATAAGATTAGAATTTAAAAACAAACCCTTTCATCAAATTTGAAAATTTTCACACCTCCCCAACCCATCTTCCCAGTTTGAATCAAGAATCTTGAAATTTTTTAAACCATGATGAGCAAATATGTCAAATCAATGATGCCAAGCAAGATAAGAGGGAAATTGCCCTAAAAAATCTTGAAATTTTCTAAGCCATGATGAGAAAATATATCAAATCAGTGATGCTAAGGAAGATAAGAGGGAAATTGCTTTTGGCTTAAGTATAAGTTGTGACACCTCCACAACTTTAAGTTATTTTTACTTTCATGTTTTTACTTTTACAGTGAGAAACAAATTCTTATTTTTACTTTTGAGAAATGGATAATAAATTGATTCAATAGTTTAAATTTAATAAAGAAAAAATTATAATAGATATGATACGGTTCCATGGAAATTCTAAAAAATTACTCATGAACCTCAGTAGCTCTCTTTTACCCAACAGTTCTTAGTTCTCAATTATCAATTTCCAAAAAATTACTCATGAACCTCAGTAGCTCTCTTTTACCCAACAGTTCTCAGTTCTCAATTATTAGTTAAGAAGTAGTTACTCCTTCTCTGCCTTCCTCTTACATAAGAGAAGAGAGGAGGGAAGAGGGAAGGGGAGTTTGTTTTTCTTGGAAAGAAAAGATGGGAATTCCTTGAGCTGGAGGGAGTTTCAGTGGGAACTATTCTTGAAAGAGACTTCCCTGGAGGAAGTAATATTCATTGTTGGCTGGACCTGGAGTCTTGAGGCCAAAGCAATAGAAATTGCTATATTACAAATAACTGATTTGTTGGGAAAATAGGAGCTTGGGGGGAGAATACTTATCAGATTCTCATTGGAAGGGTGGAGAGGTTCATTAATCTCAATCTAGACTTGCTATGGCAGATAAGTGCAAATGGTTAAATGTGTTATGATTAATTTTGAGGAAATGCTAATCTGTTAATATTGTGCAAGTAGATAATAAACTTTATGGTATTTGATTTGCATGTTCTCTAACTTCATTCTAGTTAGGAAGAGAATGTAGAGAAGAAGTAAATCTGGGAACTTAGATTCCATTGAGAATGTAAATGTTTAGGAATAATTAGTCTAGGTATTTAGGTAATGTGCTATTAGGCGAAGTATAGAATACTTTATGTGCAGATCAAATATGTAGACCTTGTACTTGCTACTTGACTACATCTACAGGTAATATGTTGTTAGGGAATTATACATTTTACATCATGTGTAGGCTAAATGTATAGATTCTGTACCTTGCTACCTGCCTCAAAGCAATAGAAATTGCTATATTACAAATAACTGATTTGTTGGGAAAATAGGAGCTTGGGGGGAGAATACTTATCAGATTCTCATTGGAAGGGTGGAGAGGTTCATTAATCTCAATCTAGACTTGCTATGGCAGATAAGTGCAAATGGTTAAATGTGTTATGATTAATTTTGAGGAAACGCTAATCTGTTAATCTTGTGCAAGTAGATAATAAACTTTATGGTATTTGATTTGCATGTTCTCTAACTTCATTCTAGTTAGGAAGAGAATGTAGAGAAGAAGTAAATCTGGGAACTTAGATTCCATTGAGAATGTAAATGTTTAGGAATAATTAGTCTAGGTATTTAGGTAATGTGCTATTAGGCGAAGTATAGAATACTTTATGTGCAGATCAAATATGTAGACCTTGTACTTGCTACTTGACTACATCTACAGGTAATATGTTGTTAGGGAATTATACATTTTACATCATGTGTAGGCTAAATGTATAGATTCTGTACCTTGCTACCTGAACACAATAGTCCATTTTCCTAGATTCAAGAATTTGGGCAAGGCCAGACTGTGCACCCAATCCCGAGTCTTTTCAAATTAATCTAGCCCAGTATATAACAGTATATGAAAAACAATTAGACAAGCGATTATGGTGAAGAATGAAAGTTGTCAAACACGAGATAGAATATTCATTATTGTATATGATTCAGAGAAACCAGATGAGAATTTAAAGCTTATACAAGATTAATGCCGTTAAGTGAACCAGTTAGTTATATTAATGATAAACTCAATGTATGGTTCTTTTCATTATGAAAATAACCCAGTCATACAAATAACCATGAGAGTGGAATGCATATAGAGACCAAGGCATTAATTATCAGAATGTATATATATTCATATTCACCTGGAATCAACTGGGAAAGAACTTTCAGTTGTTAATTGAACAACTTAAGGCAGATTAACAACTATAACTCAGTTGTTAATCGAAAAACTTAAGGCAGATTAACAACTATAACTCCCTTCTAGAACATGAATTAAATAGGTGCAATAATTATAACTCACATACATAAAACCCAATGAGAAATTTATTGTTTAAAGACATAATAACACCTTTAACATTTAAGTAACCCTCATATTTGTTCAGATGGCAGTCCTGGAAAGGACACCAAGAATGATGTTATGAAGGTCGAATAACCCAGGTTGGGGAGATCAAACCGATATTCCAATAACATAGACTATAATTGTTCATAGAAAGATTAGGAACAATTTTAAATAACATACCAATCATTATATTGGAAGAAGAACAGTTCAACAAACTTACTGTTGATTAATTTACATTTGATAATCTTACAAAACCAGAACCCAAAATATATAGACAATATTATGCCAAAATTTCCCATTTGGAAGTGGCTCAGGGAGCCGTAATAAGAAGCAACACCAACCCATGTCAAAATACTTAAATATAACATTGGCAGTTAATCGAAATGAGGGAAATCCTCAAAGGAAGAAACCCTCATACAGTGGGTAAATAAATCCAGCAACATTCGTCAGAGGGCAGGCTTGCATACCCAGGGGCTTTGCAATGGAGGAACCTATGTCTTGTAGAGTTCTAGCACCTGCACCCATCCTCCATTCGATC
>APFE031465591.1:0-10272 GCA_000404065.3 Pinus taeda | reverse complement strand
CATATGCCATTGGATTTTATATGGTGGAATATATGGAAGGAACACAATGTAAGAATCTTAGTAGGGTAAGTTAGTAAAGCATCGTCTCTTCAAGAAATTATTCTTAAAAACATTAGGGAAACATTTCTCACTTTAATTCCTCCTTGGAAGGAAGGTCAAACAGGTGAACAAGAGGTTTGTATATTGAAAAGACTTGAGATATCACCTAAAATGTGGGTCTCTAACATTGCTAATAACAATGCATAGACAGAAAATAGTATCAGTACTTTCATGCACCCTCCACATTTTGTTCAGTTAATTTTTTACAGAGCTTCAAAAGGAAATCGAAGCCTAGCTGGTTATCAGGGGATTTCCAGAGTTTATTATTCATATCCACTATAATTCTATGCATTTTCATGTCCCTTTTCATCAAACAACATGGAAAAAATTGAGGCACTAGAGAGAGGTTTATACATAGCACAGAGAGAAGTTTTCCGCCTCATATAGGTTCGTAGAGACTCAAAATTGGTCATAAAAATAGTTTCTAAATTACTTCAAGGACACATGATAGATACACTCATACATAGCTGGAATCAACAAGCAGTGAGAGTAGCATAAAATTTATGTTGTACAAATTTAATTATGTCATCCCAATACACACGCGACAAGAAGCTAATCTAGTAATTGAGGTGCTGGCATATTGGATTCTTTAAGAATGATCATGTAGCTCTGGATGAACCCTAGTCAATGATGAATGGGAAAAAGGAAGTTGAGGAGATAAAGAAATATACTGTATGGATAAATTGAGTGTGGGTGTCACAATTCTCGATGGGCGTGTTCTGTGGAAATTTGGTACAACCTCCGCCCAACCCTGAAAAAAACCATCGGCGACAATTTGTTTCGAGAAATGTATCAATAAAAAACATGGGTAAAACCTAGGTGGAAAACAAGGTGGCGAGCCTCGAGGGTGGTGAAGAGAATTACACCTGATGGAGCACGATGAAAGCATGGAAGGAGTGTATGTAGTTTGGAGGTCCTCTTATGATGAACTCAATGTGGCTTCAATTCCCCTAGAATGATCCATAAACCCTTGTGTGTGGTATAATTCCTGCTTACCCCATCCTCTCTGCTAGTTTAGAGATGAGTTGTCCTACTCAAGGAAAATTGGATTTCTCTACTGTGTTGTTTGACAACCAAGGAACTCTCATTAATGAGAAAATTATATCTCATAGTATCCCAACGGAACCATGTAGTTTCATTTGCTACATTTGGGTAGAAATGGAATTGTCTTCTCCCTCTCTCATGTCTAGGTTTCCATATATTTGCATGAAAATAGTCTTAGGGTGGCGGAGAAGTTGGTTTCTAAATACGATCTTAGGAAATTGCCTGAAATTCTATAGTAGTGGCATTCATAGGATAATTTGTTTCAAGGACCTCCCTCTCATGGTTCATTACCAACAGGGTGGAGGTATTATTTTCTATTCTATTTCTTCTTCTTTCCATGTCATGTCTTTGGTGTGCTATGTTCCTGTTGGGATTTTGTTGGTTACTCGAGTAATTTTAAAGTCTCGTCTTTATTCACAGTGTTGGTATAGTTTAGTCAATGCCTTCCTCTAGTTGAAGCGTTATTTTATTTTAAGTCCTGGGTCATAACTATTCAGGTCAATTACTTCAACACTGCAAGTTGGGTTGATGGGGGTTCTCATACTAGTTATTGGTCATTATTTACAGTTTCGGTCGATGAGGTTTCATTTACTACCAGTTGGTAGCTATTTAGGTGGTCTCCTATCTGATATTACAGTTTCTATTTCTCCATTGGGTCAATGTTTTCTGTCCCTTTTCTCCACAATTATGGCTTTGGTACCTCCTTTGAAATCATTTCAATCCTCCCCTCAAGAACTCCTAAAAACTTGGACCTTCCAGGGATCTCCTTCCCTTCTCTAGTCTTGGTTTGTGGAGTCTAGTACTCAGGTACCTTCTCCGTATGGTTTGAAAAGTGTACTAAACAGTTACATAAACTTACATTGCAAAGTGTTTCTATAAGCTTCACACTTCATTTTCCACCATTGTTTCTTGTTGTATTGTCTCATTTGTTGGTTCTCTCTAGTGAGTCGTTCAACCATAGGTCGTAGCATCTAGTTTTGCAGGTTTATCATTCTCATGGTACCAAGGTTACATACTTCCAATTGCAGAGGAGGAGCCTCGGGGTCTTCTTCGTCACAACACTGAAGGTTATTTGCTTAGGAATCAATTGCCAACTCTTACTATGTGGCACCTTTCAAGGTCTGGAATTTTTTTTTTTAGTTAGATGCTAAGGAAATTGGCTATCGAGCTTACTTTTCAAACTCATCCATTGGATGCAGTAGCCTCAAGTGGATTTCAGGTCTGAGGATGTTCTATAGGTGAAGGATCCCTTTCACACATTCCATTACTCATCACCGGCAAATGGAAATTATTTTCAGTATGGTCATAAGAGATAAGCAAATAGACAACTACAAATTTTGTGTAGGTCAAGAAGAGATCGAGCATGTTCTGAGGGACGTTAGATACAACTTGTATGACATAGTTGTTCAGTTATCCAACATTGAATATTATGTAATATCAAATTCATCAATTGATTCAAACAAGCACCAAAAAGGATCTGCGGTTAATAATGCACCAACACAAACCTCCCCTCAAGCCAACTAAATTGCCTCATCACCAATCATAATTTTGGACTATGGAGTCCAAAGAGAAAGCGACATGCTAGCTTCTTTGAATGAAAATTTTTCTCTTGTTTTTTATCAGTTTTTTTGTAGCCTTTATATGTATATTTGTATAGTTAATAGTCTATTGTTCCTATTTAGTTGTTAGCAACCGATTGGCAGCTCTTCGTTCCTATATCTTCTTGGTTTCCATAGTTCTGTCTTGTACACCCACACGACTGTTTTGACAAGCAAGAAGCTAATTATACAAACATGAATTTTGGAATAACAGTAAACCTTTTTACTATTAATAAAAATCCACTGATGAATTAAAAAAAATATAGACGTTTTGGTCCATCTTATAATGGACTTGCAAATTTCTGCACCTTTCGTTTATGAGTCACTGACCGGCTAACGACTAGTTTCCAAATTAGCAAGGGAAGTGGATAAAATATTTGGTAGTTGGTGTGAATGAGGGAAGCATGTGATCGAAGACTGTCAAAATTCCAAACTCTGAGACAGTTTCTTTCCAATGAAATAGAGTCTGGGACCCAGAAATTGAATCCCAAAGCATTTCACTTTGGCATTGTGTCCGTGAAATATATCTTGAAAATTTTACAACATATATGTTTTGAGTTGTAGAAATTGTTAATTATTATTATTGAGCATGTTTTGAGATATATTCAAATTAGAAATTTAAAATATAATTTACACGCATTATATCCATATCAAAGTAAATATTATCTTACATAATTAACCACAAAAATACGTAATCTTATTTTGGTAATTTTACAGTGTGATTATTCAATTGAAATACAAATTTGAGGAAAACAAATATGATACATTCATAAAAACATTTTCTTTTAATACATTTATAACCCGGGGAAAGCATTTTATTATTTAAAGCTTTATAAAATATTTTAATAATGTAAGTCACCCTTAAAACTACGAAGTATAAAGTATCTGTAAGAACAAATTTTATTAAATAATAATAAAAATTAATTTATGGGGAATTAGTTTTTAATTATTATTAAATAAAATGTAATATTTTATTGATTTCTTTTCAATTAAATTAAGATTAAAATTTATTTTACTTATATGAATATATTATTTATTTTAACATTTTTGTATAAATAAGTATTTTATAGGTTATTTTGGAAGAGATGTATATAGTTTAATAAATAATAATAATAAATTAAAGGAAAATATTAATAAAAAAATATATTTAAACTATGTATATTTAAGTTTTCATTAAAATAAAAATAATTAACATTCTTTACATAGAGATGTTGAAAATTTATCTTAAATATTGAACCATGTATAAGAATAAACATAGTATCCATTTTCAGTTTTTACTTAAAAAAACTTAGATGAATCAAATATATAGAAATGTAAAAGAATTGTTAGAGGATTATGTTGAAATATTTAATTATTTTCTACTAATTTATAATGATTGCCAAAAACTATTATTCATTTAATATATATTAATAATATTAAAATAGGCCAAAAAAAAATATTAAATATAACATTCTAGTTTACTTTAATTTAAAAAATAAATATTTTAATTATAATTTTATGCGATTTAAATTAATTATTTTACTATTTTTATTTAGAAAAAAAAAATATTATATTATTTTTTTTACAACCGTCATTATAAACCTGGAATGAGTATATAGCTAATTAAGATTAAAATGATGTTTTCAAATTCAATCAATAATGTAAATCCCTTACCATTAAATTTACACTATAAATCTTATTAGTCCCTGTCGTCTAGCAATGGCCACGTACTATAGTAATAGAATTGTTGGTTTTAGCATTAGTTTAACCTGATGAATAACCACATCTTATCACGAATATCCAAACTTTTTTAACACTATTCTTTTTCATGGTCTTATTTGGCCTCTTCCCGAGGCAAGGAGGCAGAAAGCATATGTTATAACATATTTTCGCTTCAAATTTGTAAATTTAGCTCCAAACTAATGCCAGCATTAAATCTCAAGCATTTTATGTTAATCAAAATATATTTAGTATAATAGAAAACCATCTTGTAATAGAGAACCACCACCGCTGCATGTACGGATGCCACCACCACTTCCTGCCACAACTGTTAGGTGTCACATACAGTCTTTTGTTCTTATGTTTACATGACACCTCTTCTATTCTTATGTTTACATGTAAATAAAGGTGTCATACACTCTATAATAAGTTGACATCACTGCTTCAGACTGCCCTATACTTTTAGAGGGATAGACTGTAACCAAGTTGGAACATGATTTGATCAATGAGTGAGGTATGCTGCTGTAAGTAGGTAAGCTTCTGGATCAAGGGTTGGATCTTGAACTGGACGAAGAGAAGCTGGTTAAGGAGAGAATGAATCAAGGAGTGAAGCCGCTCTTCTCTGCTTTAGAGAAAATAGAAGGGAACAAAGAAAATAGCAGGGAGGAGAGAGCATATTGGTTGCATACATGAAAACTCAAACTTGAAAAGTCAAACTAGAACTTAAATTAGGTAATGAACTACCTCTCACCATTTCTCACTATTTTTGTATGACATCGAACTTCTCTTTTGCTTTATTGATGATGCTAACTTCTTTTTGAAAATGGAAGGGAAGAGATAGCATGTTGCCTGCATACATGAAAAATCAAAGTAAAATTCAAACTGTCTTCAAACTGAAACTTAAACTAGGAAACGAACTACCTCTTTCATTGCTATATGTTTTTAACATGTGAGAGACCTCTTTTGTGTGTGCCTGTGATGTGATCTACACTGACAACTTATAATCTTAGTCATAATAGTTTAATGAATCTTACCTTGAAATTTTTTAATTATAATTGAAAATTGCAGTTAACTCATTCATGCTTGTAGTGATTTTGGAAGCTCTTTATAAAACCTGCTAGTTGTCTGGGTTTTTTGTGCGATACGAGGGAGGTTGGCGCATTTGAACTATTATGAGGAATTGGAAAACTCTTTGTATTCGGATTAAGAAAAATTAGATATCAAGAAATAGTACCAGATGTTTACATACAATATGATGAGGTAGCTGCTTTCAATGGGATCTTTCATTCCTAATCATGGGAAAGACATCGTGCTCTAATGGTACCAAATTGTTGAAACAACATTCCCATACAAATGAGAAAAAAACAAGGTATGCAGATTAAAGCTTTGAGTCCGCCTGAGCCTGCCTCACCAGATAGGTCAGCTGAACCTACCTTACCTTACTGGAGTTTGTCTTAATGTCCTTCCTGAAATCCCCAGCTTTCTCACCCAAGTTTGTTTGAAAAGGTAGTGACTTACTTGAGCTTGCCTTACCAGAGATGCTTATATCTCAGACTGGAAAATCTCACTTGAGCTTGCCTTACCATAGATGCTTATATCTCAGACTGGAAAATCTGACTCAAGCTATCATGAATAAGCTCTTTCATTTACTATAACCTGAGAGGTGCCTAAGACCAGATAAATCCCTAAAAATACATTCTTATAAATGATGATCAAGTATGCATATTTATAAATACAAAGAAAGCAAGAGAAGCATGGATGATAATACAATAAACTCCATTTTCTTTGAACCTATCAACTTACTAAGTGATTCATTTCTCATGGGATGCTGGCAGTCCTTTCCTAAGGGATTGGTGCCATATACTTACATTATTCATGTTGCAAGCCTAATCTGGAGGTGAGTCATTTCTTTACCCAACTCGGAACATATGGGGCATCGTGGACACGACACCTTGGGACAGGATTACCTACCTTCTCCTTCTACCACCACGGAGATGAGTAAAGCGTCGCTAGCTGGCATACTTTTTTCCTTTGATGGCTTACTAGTAAGAATAGCTTTAAAACATTGTTTTGCAACTTTGCGGAGTGAAAAGTTGTGGTTTACTGTGAAGCTTCAAATTTTGAATTCGTCTTGGCTTATCCCATAAGTAATAATTTCATTAGGTTGTGTGTATAAATTTCTCTCCAGGCCAAAGGAAAAATTTGGAATATCCTAGTGCTAAGACAAGTTGCGCTCGAATTCTATGATCCGAATGGGTCTTAAACCCCGAAATCTTGAATGCCAACCTGATGGATGATCCGAATGGGTCTTGATCAAAGAGAATATACCTTATAATAATGACATTGCAGAGCTTTCCTAATATTTTGTCTGCTTCTAAGATTGCCCTCCTGGATTGATTAGTTTATACTAGTGCAGGAGACCCCGAATATGCTTTGAGAGATGATAGCTTAGAATACAAAGGCAGAGTATGCTTAGGATATCTTATATGTTGCTAACATAAAAGTCATAAACTTGATACAGAACCATTAAATGAGAAACGCATGCCCACTACTTTCTTCAAAGAACCCATTCTCGTTACACCTCTCATGCTGAGGTAGAGGCACGTGTAGAGGCACGTTATGGCGTCCTTGAAGCTTACACACTACGTTATGGAGACTGAACGGTGTCTGAGCGGTGAGGATAGGTGTGAATTGTAAAGGGCCACATGGTCTATCATGGTCATTTCTAATTTATTTTTTATTCCAAGCGTTGTTTAAAGTTCATTATTTGACCATTGTTGTGTTTAAAAGTCACTTTAATGACTCGCTGCTTAAACATTATTGGAAGAGTTGCGTTTGAAAGTCACTTTAATGACTTGGTAGGCTATCAACGATTGTTCTCCTTCTCCAAATTCTACACAAGTTCACAGCTACAGTTTTCCCCTCCAGAATTTACAGAATTACATTTTCCCCTCTCCAAAATCTACAGTATTAACGACAAATAGGTGAATTGAATAATGCAACATCGACTCTGTAGGAATATCTGTGTTTAGTTTAGAAGGTACGCTTCTGCTCATTGGATGAGCACATATTTTCTCTAGATTTAACTCAGGTTTTCAATGGCTAGGGCACAAATTTCTGAATGTATTTTCAAACCTATTTTTTCACTACCAGCACAGAACTTCCGAGCTCATTTTCACCAACAAGGTAATCTTGGGAAAATATTTCAGAGCTCCTTTCTGGAACTGAGTTTTCACTGCTAGGGCATCATATTTTGCAAAGTTCCTAACCTCGTTTTCTGAGTTGGATCAACTCTTTCTCAGATCTAGTTTTTAGAATTCTTTCATGATTTACATGCCAAGTCTTTTATATGGTTTGTATGTTTATGCTTTCCTTTTTACTGAGACTTTGCTGGGTTGACCCCTAGGTCTTTCCCGGGTCACAGATCAGCTTTGACCCTTAGCCATTTGGATTAAGTACCGAGTCAGGTCTCGCAACTGTGTTCAAAAGAATCTCTAAAGACTTTTCTATTGTGACAAAGAGCTTGCTCCTACGCTTGTGACAGGATCATCTACGGGCCTTTGTGGCCTGACGAGATAAGATCCTTCCTACAATAATTTAGAATAGTGACAAGATATTTGTCCTCCTCTCCTACCTCCTCATCCTTGTCAAAGACAAGCTAGGGGAATGGTAGCAATGACTACTTTGCTCAGTTGACCACTGGGTCCTTTTTCACTACTAGCACAAACATTCTGAGCTCATTTTCACCAACAATGTAATATTCGGTAATATTTCAGAGCTGATTTTTGGAACTGAGTTTTCACTACTAGGGCATCATATTTTGCAAAATTCCTAACCTCATTTTCTAAGTTGGGTCAACTCTTTTTCAGATCTAGTTTTTAGAATTCTTTCATGATTTACATGCCAAGTCTTTTATATGGTCTATATGTTTATGCTTTCCTTTTTACTAAGTCTTTGCTGGGTTGACCCCTGGGTCTTTCCCGGGTCACAGATCAGCTTTGACCCTTAGACATTTGGATTAAGTACTGAGTCAGGTCTGGCAACTGTGTTCAACAGAATCCCTGAAGACTTTTCTATTGCGACAGAGAGCTTGCTCCTACAATTGTGACAAGATCATCTACGGGCCTTTGTGGCCTAACGAGATAATACTTCTTATTTGACCCAAACCAATCATCCTTTGGTCTTCAATAGCTAATAATAATCTTTTCTCAATTTCTGTTTACATCCACGGACCACCATTTTCTCATAGTTCCTTAATATCCAAAGAACCAACTTTCGAATCCCAGGCCTGCATTGCAAAATCCTCCTTGTCTCATTTCAAAGTTCTCTCATCTAATTAATCCATGGTTGATCCATGTTCAACAACCTATCAATTGTCGGAATAATAGAACAGTGTCTGTTATTGGCATAGCAATGCAATTACCCAATATTGTTGCGAATTTCCTCTTATATTCAATGTTTTCTTGATTTATTGGTGACTTCTGCAATCAAGGTCAGTCATCTAACAATCATGAGAAGGGAAGTTATAGTGGTCTCTAGTGGAGTTCTAGGACAATTTTGACAACCAAATTACGAGCACCAGCAGGATATGATATAGTTCTAGATATTCTTTCTTCTCGCTGCTTTTAGCATCTTGCACAGCTATAATTATATTTCTCTCCTTTTTAATGGCCTTCATATGTAGAGGAACCGATTCATATTCTCTTTTTTATTTCATTTATTATCCTTTTCAATCTGTTAGTTACTCCCTAGAGCATTATTCTGACCTCCTCTTATTTGGGAGAACTGAAGGAAATTGTCTCTAATGTATGCAAAATTCAAATACAAAGATTTATATTCTACTATCTTCCTTTTTCCTTTTGATCAGAAGAGGTGGTTTTCTTAGTCATTAAGGATTTATTTAGATTATTTTAAAACAAAGGCAGTGGGAAAATCTCCAGGAGGCTTATGTACAGTCAAAAGGTTACGTTACATCATATTAAACCAAAAAACCTAGTTTCATCAGTGCATGGCCCACAACATGATAGTGGTCTCTAGTCTTCCCTAAGATACTTCATCCCTCTCTTCTACACATTCTCAACCTTGATATTCAGTCTCACTGACACTTGCTATGTTACTGGAGTTTGTCATTGAATCTTTTGTTTGACTCAATCAAAATTCCTTTGATAAAAATGCAAGCATCATAAATTGATTTGATTTACACTAAAATTTGTGAATTTCCATGGCCTTCCTACAATAATTTAGAATAGTGACAAGATATTTGTCCTCCTCTCCTACCTCCTCATCCTTGTCAAAGACAAGCTAGGTGAATGGTAGCAATGACTTGATTGTTGCATTGTTGAGATATCATGGTGTGAGGGTTGTTTGTCACACTATGAACTCCTACTAAAACTCAATTATGGAAATATGGCTTTTCTACACATTCTCAACCTTGATATTCAATCTCACTGACACTTGCTATGTTATTGGAGTTTGTCCCTGAATCTTTTGTTTGACTAGTTGGCTTAGTCGTTGGGACAGGGTGTTGCCATGTAAACATCCCGGATTATAAATCATATTATTGAAAGGCAGTAAATCGGTCATATATAAAATAATATTGGTTCTTTTTATAACAGAGTTGTTTTAGTCAATTTCTTCAATTTGACATGAGTGTAGATCTGATGTGACAACACACAAAATTGTATGGTTGAGCAACCGTACATTTGTCGCCATTTTCTTGATTTTCAAAGTGAAAATCTTTGTGATTAATCTTGTATTAGTTAGCTACAGTGGACTGGTTTTCTTGATAGTGGTATTTTTTTATTCTCTATGAGGTCTGGTGCACTCCTCTCAT
>APFE031465588.1:61822-95740 GCA_000404065.3 Pinus taeda | reverse complement strand
ACATCGTCTGATTACCAGTCAATAATGAAAACTGTTAACAGACGCGAGAGGTACCACCAATAATGACAATGGCCCTCAAGGTACTACAGGTACAGTCTACGGTGTTTGAATGCATGAGCCGATGTCGAACACCCGTAGAGTTATCCGATCAGAGGCCAATAATGAAAACCTCGCGTCGAATACGAAGAACCTGCCATTGAGGCATGCAGGCTCCAAGGTACCAGAAGGGAGTCTCTAGGCCACTTTCCTGGATAATGAACTGAAGTCGACAGGAAATGGTCTTTGTCGAAGGTGGGCCATAATGTTTCCCACATCATCGACGTGAGACAGGAAGATACAATGTTGTGAAATGAGATTTATGAACTATCAAGTGGAGGCGGTTTCTTGCAGAGGTCAAATTCTCTTGAACATATTGGCGGCACGACAGCGAAGTTGGCAGTATTTTGACATCATTAGATCAGAGGTCACGATGACGAGGCAATGAGCAGATGAGAGGCCAAAAAAGGATCACCCAAACCCACGGAGGCAAGTGAAAAGCCAAATCAGATATCCCACCCTGACACGAAAACAGAGGAGTGCCATGTTCAAGAGCGACATACTGCCGACGCGACTTATGATTATGGTTTCAAAATTTTTCCCTCGCCATTTCTGGCGAGTACCCCGATTATTTTTGAACAAGCTTGAGGGGGATAGCATATGCTTGCAGTATAAGTCCGACCTTCGGTCGAATCCAGCCTAGTATGGTTTAACGAGCCCTAGGGAGGAGAGGCTCAAATCTCATCACGGTGACGAGTCCAATGTCGTCAGGTTTTAACAAGTCCGACATAGGTAAAACTCGGAGTCTTTTTCATGTTTAGAGAGTTTGAAAAAGACACGGAAAAGAAAACTCCAGAGGTCCTTTTTCGTAAAGTTGTGTCTCTCGGGTCCGAAAAAGTGTAAAATGATACCCGAAAGAACCGCCCGATCATAACGACCGAGGAGTACTTTTCATGAGTAGTGACTTTGATCTGAAAAAGTAAAAAAGGGATCAAAATCACATCGTTTCGCAACCATTAACGAGTTTGAAATGACAAAAACCCGGTAATCTTTTGGTGTTTAAACAGTCGATAAAAGAACTTAAAAACAACCACCCCTTGGTAACTGTTTAACGAGCCAAGAGGGACAACTTGGCAATCTTTTCCGCTTTAAAAGGTCAGGAAAAGAGCTGAAAGCGGACCATTAGGTAATATTTTCTTGTGTTTTTCCGAGATTTTGCAGCGTCAAGCCTTAAGGTTACTGCGGAGTCACTACGTAACAACCCTATTTGTCTATCCGAAAATCTTAATGAGTGATTGCAGAACACATTTCCTGAATGAAACCATTAGCGCACTCACAAAAGAGTTCCAGGTGTATTATTAGAAAAGTACACAGTACCACCCACAAGCTAATGGGATAGTAGAGACATTCAAAAAAATATTGGATACTGTGTTGAATAAATTGTGTAATGCACATCAAAATGACTGGGACCTACGCGTGCCTGCCGTACTATGGGCTTAGAAGACAACGTGTAAGAAATTGATGGGAGAAACACCTTTCTAGTTGGTCTATGGCACGAAAGTTGTCATGCCGATGGAATACATCACACCTAGTCTGCGAATAGTAGCGCTCATAGGCATGATGGATTGCAAAGCTCTAGAAGAAAGGCTCACTTAATTAGAAGAACTCAAGAAAGAACAGTTTTTGGCTGGATTTCATCAGCAGGGACAAAAGTAGCATGAAAATCCCTGGCACAACCACCATATCAAGTTGTGCACCTTCAAGGTAAACGACTTAGTGGTACTGTATGATAGTAAGTTTGAAAAATTTCTGGGAAATTTTAGAATGAGCTCACTAGGACCATATGTGGTTAAGGAGGTCATAGATAGAGGCGTGGTCTAGCTAGTCAAACTAAATGGAGAACCCTTCCCAGGAAAAGTAAACGACAATCACTTGAAGCCCTACACAGATGGGCCAGATATCTAACCAACCGACCAAAGCAAAGTCTTCATAGCCTAAGGAGCCAGACAAGGGCATAGGACTATAAACATACACAGTAGATGTTGGTACAAAGGTAAGGACACAATTCAGACACAAAGGCTTCAGAAGCAAGAATGCAGTAGGATTAGCAAGCAACAATGCAATGCGTTGCCTATATTCAGGCCATTTGGGACCAGTTGCAAGGACTCCGCACCGATAGAGTGACTTAAGGGCGAGTCACAATGTCTCTGTTGGGGTATTATTGGGCATAGAATCCCCCCACATCATGTTTTGGGGCTCAAAGCCCAAGTTTTGGTCAAATAATGTTGTAAGACTTCGTGAAATGCAGGCACAAAGTGTGAAATGTATGTTGAGTCATAGGGTTGTCCACCCTAAGTTTTGTAATGTAATGTAATTTCATGTCGGCCTACCCTAAGAAAGAGGATCTAAGTTGTAAGGAGGGGAATTGATGGATTTATTAATGTAATGGCTGCAATGATCTAGTAGTGGATAAAGAAAAAGTCTAAGTGTCTTGGGTTGTAGTAGTAGGAGGAAGAAGCTCTGCAACTGAGTGTGCAGAGGCGTAGTAGAGTCCACAGTTGAGTGCGCAAACCCCTATAGCTGAGTGCACAGGGTGAAGTTGATTTTATAATCAGGGAAGAATAATAATAGAGAGAAGTTTGATTCCAAATCTTATGTATCTATTCTTGTGTTAGTTCCTATTTAAATATATTGTTTTCTTTATCGCGTGCACTTATATGAATACTGAACACTGTTAAATATAACTAGACACATACAGATAAACTAAGGGATCAACAATTATTGGGTTCATAGTAAGGAATTAGGTCATAACACGAATCACACCTCAATCAGGGCTGCGTAAAGGCAACATTGCAGGCTGCGAGGTACTGATAGATGCGCGTAGCGACCTGCACAGTGCAAATCTACGGACCACTGAAAATAATCAGACAGCTCTAGGGTGAAAAAACCTGGTTCTAGCACCCTCCCATACTACTTCGGGTGAGACCTCAGTCCGCACTCTACAAACTGTTTTCGAAAGTGCTAACAGTACCAGGATTTGTTTGGCTAATCACCTTTGAACCTTGGTCAGGCCCCCATAAGCCAACATGGAAAAAGGAGGTACAATAGTAGCATGATGTCAACACAACATGGCACTAATAGGTACATGATGTATCTCTCATAGATTTGGTGTTTTCGAGTGGCCAAGTAGGTTGAAAATGAGTGACATGTTGAACTAGTTACCAAGTGATACGTGGAAGTGTGGCAGATATGTCATCAAGGTAAGACACATAACCTTGATGAGTTAACCCCAGTAGTTTCTAAATGATTTGCAAGTTTAATCTACAAGATGACAAGGCACTAGGATGAGGTGGTAGATATGCTGGCACAAAAATGGCATAGCAGACCAATCAAAATCGTGTAGTGAAAGATGATGGTACCACTTGGGACACATCACCATGACACATAGCCCCAACATAAATAGCTCAATGATAAATGTAGGTGATCTAGTGACAATGGTTATGTAAATTGGATTGGGGTCTAAGACTAGCCTCAACGACCCAGTTGTATGGTGTAAAGTGACCAAGGGCATGGACCTAGCATGAAAGAGTTGGTAACATTAAAATTTGGCAACTTTATGTCATATTTGGCATTTCATCCAAGTGTGGCAGTGCACTAAAACTTAGTTAAAATGTGCATGAATGAGTTAGAATCTATTTAGCAACATGGAAAAACATGGTGGTATATTTGGAAATTTGGCCAAAATATAGAAATTTTCTAGATTTATAATAGTAACCAAAATCACAAGTAAATCCTATAACATAACAGAATTATGAAAATCAATACATTAACTTAGAGTTTGAAATTAAGACAATAGATTAGAGAATGAAGATGATTAGACACATCAATATAACATACCTGAAGTAGAAAAAAAGAAGAAATCAAGATCAAACCATCAATTAGTCGAAGAAAGTAATGAACTCAACTAAAGTTTGAAATCCAAAAATATCAGCTTAGAATTCTTTATGAGAAAATTTGAACAACCAAGTTAGTGGTTGTTGGTGCAATGGTATTTAAAATGTAATATGCATCAAGGGTGAATTAGAGATTATATTTGGTGTTTAAATTATATGTAAGAATGCAAAAGAAGTGTAGGTGATATTGGTGATTTGATGTGGTTGATAGATGTATGTAGAAAGGTGGTATTTTAAGGAAGTAGGAAAATAAATTATGTATGCAATAAAGGCATTAAGTTCTGAAAGAGATGAAGCAATATTATTATATATAAAGGTTATGTAAAGGATACTTGAACTTTAGGTAAATTCTTCTATCTGAGTAGGTTTATGAAGAGTATCTCAGGGGTGGGATCCTCTACATGTGGGTTCTTGCAAAACAATGAGTGGGTGCTTCTTGTAAGCTATTTTTTTTTTTTTGTAAAGGAGTGTGTTCTTCATGCTAGTGGATGCTAGTAAAAAAAATTAAGGGTAGTATCTCCTATTAGTGGTTTATTTTAAATCAGGGGTAGTATATCATTTTAGTGGTAGATGATAAATTAGGGATAGTAGCTCCTTTCAATGGTAGTTTATAAATTGGGGAGTGGTATCTTCCTTCAGGTGGCATCCTAATGAATCTACAAGTAGAATCTTGCAAGGTAGTGATGAAATATTAAGTTGTAGCTTGTCTCTATAAAAGGAATGAAGAAGAATATTGATGTCTTTCTATTTGCATATGTCTTTGTTAATGATTTTTTTTTCACATGACTAATTTATGAGGTTTATTACATGAACGGTTATGAAATATCTTGAAAGGTTTAATTTGGAAATAATTGTATAATTTTCTTACACTAGTGATTCATCCCCTCTCTTAGTAGTTTCTTGGTTTCTAACAATTGGTATGAGAGCTCCAAGGTTATTCAAGATTAGTTTAATAGCTAGAAGGAAGATCAAGGATAATGGAAAATAGGACTTTATTAACCCAAATGGAGTTCCATTTTTTAATGGGTCAAATCATACAACTTGGAAGCTAAGCATGGGAATCTACCTACAAGCTCTTGATTTTCATATAAGGATATTTATAGAAAATGGATTAATGTGCAATGAGTATAATGAGAAATCCAAGTTAGAAGTCATGAAAGGATTGTGTGATTTCTTATGAGACTACCAAAGAGATATGGAATAAGTTGTATTCCATCTATGCTAATGAAATTCAAGTTATTGGTGATATCAAGAGGCCTTCTCTAAAGAATGGAGTAGAAAAAGATTCAAAGAGTATTGAAGATCGTGAATTAGAAAAATAAGATGTATCCCTTGTATCAAATGGACACCTTACTAACAGGCACTCAAAATATTCAAAGGAGATGCAATCTACAAGTAAGTTGTTGTTCTATTTTTCTTGTAGAAGAATAGAGTATCTATCTTCTAGTTTTTGAACTGCAATTAATGATAGTTGTTCATCTATTAGTAGTGAATAAGGAACTACTTTGATAGAATTAGCAGATCAAGAAAATACTCAAGAAGATATTTGATGCACCTATAGTGGAAAGGTGGATAGAATATCTCATGTGTTTATAGAAGAATCCCTAGACTTAGCAAATGAACATGTTATTGAAGAAATTGTAAGTCAAATAGACATTATTTATGAATCTAGTAGCTCTTATATTGAGTTGGAAGACATTGAGGAATATATGTATATTTATATATATATATTAGAAGGTCTCTTATATCTACTTTTGAGGAGATCAAGGACCTTGAAGAAATAAATAAGAAACTTGAAGCTAAGAATAATATATTAAAATATCAGTTGTGTTAATTTTAGAAGCATGAAAATATTTCTAAATCCTTGTTTGATATTCAAATTGGCCAGAGTACCCCTTATGTTAAGACTAATTTGGAACCAAAATGAGAATCAAGTAAAGGAAAACTTGAGAAGCAAGGAAATCGGGAAGTGAAAGTTAAGAATCCCCTTAGATGTTTTTATTGTGGTAAAGCTGGGCACTATGCCTCTAAGTGTCCAATACAGAAGAATCAACAACTCCAACAGAGGAATAGAAACATGGTGTTTCAACCACAACCACGAATTGATCAAAGAAGTAATTCAAACAACCACACAAAATGAGTTTTTCCACTTAAGGACATAATTTGCAAAGGCCCAAAAGAACTAGGAATTCAAGTATCAGTCCAATAAATTCATTGAGTAGAGGTGTTGTTGAAAATTTTACCGTAGTGACCCAGGGTTTGATAAATATATGCCAACAAAGGGCTCATCATAGTCTAGCATGATGCTCGAATTATCAATCTTCTAAAAGGGAAGAAAGTCTCTCTCAAGGCGTGACAAAAATTTATATGTTTGGGTTTAGGAGGTGAAAAGATATATTTCCATTAGTTAAAATATACATTAAGCTCATTATCATTTTCATATTTAATGAGTAATTCTTGCACAAAAAGTAAAAAAACACATCACATCAAATTTAAGATGACATCTTAAATTTTTTGAAGTAGGCACACAATTACTTTCACATTGATACATAAAACACATATGTAATTCCACACAATAATATATGCTTATATATTTAGGTTTGATCGATATTATATATATAGATCTGTATTATATTAGAAGGATTTGGTCATAACTTGTCCCAAAAGTATCATTATAAATTCGGGATTAGAACAAAATTACAAAGAAATGCATATACAAAATACATGTCCTAATTTCGGCAGCATGTCATACATCTTTTGATCTCCCTTTTTGGTGAGCCATAGTATTGCACCAAGAATGTTGCAACTCCCAAGGGATACTCAACTCAAATTATCAAACCGTGGTTCATACAAACTTAGAGGTGACAGTGCTATATACTCAACAGATTGCATTCCACTCATGCCACCCTCAGTCATGACATTAGATCAGAAGTGCTCAAAGACCATTCCTCTTACTCAATCAAATAAATTTTTTGTGATGAAGGTAGAATTGAAAATTAATTCTAGCTATGAAATTTTAAATTCCATTGACTCAACTTGTAGGTGTTAAGTAATCAATTCAAGAAAGGAAAAGGGATAATCTACTTGCAAAAATAAAGCTATTTTATCGTGCAAAATCCGTCAAACGACCAAATCTATTTACATAAAGGAATATATTTTATCTTGCATAATTCATCAAACTACCAATTATAATTTCATGTATCCTCTACATAGATCACACTTTCTTGAAAATCAGTAGCCCACTTGCATCATACTTGTGATAAAAAGACTAATTCTAGTTTTTTTGCAGTGAAGAAAAGGAATGGTTGGAGTGTCCTAGCAGCTTCCCCTGATCATCAAATCACAACTAGGGGTCATTATTCATCTTTCCTGAGTAAAATTTGCAATGGGGATCAAAATTGATGAAGGAAAGTGGTGCTACAGGCTTGCTATAGGTGGCTGCTACAGGAGGTCTTATATTGATACAAGAGGGTCTGTAATGCTATAGTAAGGGTTTTGAGTGGGCTTTGAGAGTGATAATGATGTCTTGAGGGTATGGATAGGTGGATGGAGGTTTTTAAAAATGAAGGGAGGTTGGGATGAACCCCTAGCCAAGCTCAAGACCTCTTAGAGGTCTCTTTTATACTAGGATGAGTGCTCACGATATACTTAAGAAAAATGACTTATGGAAACAAAGTTGAAATATATAATTGAGGGTGGAAAGAGAATATGGAGGAGTTGAATAAGGAAGTGGTGAAAAATCCCTTCCCTACAGATCAACAAAAACTCATAATCAATCACATGCATAAATCCATTTATCATTAACAAAATGAGATAACCTATGATGGAAAAAATGAGTTGAAATTAAAGAATATCAATTTAATTCCATAACACTGATCTAATCACCAAAATGACTTCTAAGATATATAAAACAAATGTAAAACATAACAATAATCATTAATCTATTTCCAAGGAATCATAAACAAAATATTTTTGGACCGGGGTTGTGAATCCTTCCAATCATTCTCCCATAACAAAGGTGATGTAGAGGCTTGCAACCACATTTTTTTTATAGATTAATCTCTAATGAAATTAAAGAAACTATGATCTTCTTGGAATCAAGAAGAAACATAAGTAGAAAAAGAGGGACCAAATCCTCTGGGTTTGACCCAAACCAAGGGCCTCAACTCTCTGAAACTAACTCAGATGCAACTTAAAACACAACTCTCATTATCAAAAGGTGAAGGTCTCATACATCACATAAAAGTTAAAAGTAACAATTTCAAGCTTCAAGCTCAATAGCTACACCTAGCTATACAAAACAATTTCAAACCTAATGAGCTCTTCATCTTGTTTATTATACAAAAGGGTAGGTGATAGCAACTCCCTTGAAATTAGGAGTGATTCCCTCCTTGATCTAAAAAATGGTGGTTCTTGCCCCTCTTGAGCTTCACTTGGACGAGGACTCACTTGACTACCAATGAATTTGAATTGGTGAGAGAGGATATTGTGATCCCAAGTCGAGCTATGGATTTAAGGAGGTGGATAAACCCCCTAGATTCTATCCTAGTTGTCTCCATCAAGCCCTTGGATAGTAATAGCCTAAAAATTCTTCTTTTTCCTACAATTAAACCACGTCAAGTCACATAGTATGAAAAACACGTTTTACTCCTCGTACTAATTATAATATAATAATAAAAAAATGAATTAATGTGAGAGAAGGATAGTTTTAAGGCTGAAGGGTGGCATAATGATCTTCGAAATATACCTATTTATGGGACTCATCATCATCCCCCTCATCAAGGTGTTGCTCATCCTTTGAGAAACTCAGTCATCCATGTGAAGCTCTTTCATGGCCCTGGTGGCCTTCCTGACATCCTAATGCTCCTTAGATGTTGTTCCCTCTTGTGGGTAAAAACATGCATTCATTTATATCTCTTTCCACTCCCTCTACTCTTTTTCTTGATATTTTCCTTCTTTTAAGCCTAGTAGCAAGGGTGGACTGACTTTGAGTCCTATCCACTTGATTTTAATCCTCTGCATGATTCTCTTGTACAATGGTGTCCTCTCCAAGGTATTTCTTGTCCTTTCAAGAGAGTGATACTCTCTTATTTTTAGACTATGGGGTAAGGCATGACATCTTCTCTAGAAAGCTGGCAAATTATCTATTACAAATATTCTAAATGTGACTTTAAAGTGTCGAATGGCTTTCTCTTGGGTAGCAACGTATTTGGGTAACAAAGAAACATCATTGGATGTGAGACTATGATTTCTAAGGACAACCTTAGGGCTAACTAACTTTTCTCTGATATAAAATGGTTCCTTTTCCTTTTTTTCCATTACCTTTTTCACCTCCTCAACCCTTGTCTCCTCATGGTTCAACTAGGATTCTAAAGCCATTAGATGCAATCGTCCAATCTTAAACTAGGATCCCAAAAATTTAGATTTTTTGAAGTGAGATTATGCATGTAAAATTGAGCTAATTTTTCCCTGTCTTCCATGTTAGTTCAGATGAAAAAATCATAAAACTACTATTCTCATAAAAAGGTAGAGATCAATATTGTGCTAGAGTTTTGATTTGGAACTGTAACCATTATTCTTTGAGAAAGAGAGTATAAGACTTTGATGGCTTCCTGCATTGAAAGGCTTCCATAAAGAGACGTTTCATGGTGGATAGTTGGGTTTCTTTCTCATATAACCTCTCTTTCAACCATATGCTTTCTGCATGTCACTTCTCCTTCATAATATACTCCCTTAGTCTCAAATCACTTAAATTCTTGCCCATTTCAATGACCTTCTCTTCCATGATGCCCAAATATTCCACATTCCTAGATTTAGAAATATGCATCCACCTATGGGTTCTACCTATATCTATCTACATCTCATAAACGAGTGGGATTAAAAAAATTTCAAGGAAAATCCTTCCTCCAATTAATTTGTAGTTTTGTGTAGTGGTCTGAGTCCTTGCATTGAAAAAGTGGCACAAAATCTAGAGTTGTTGGTACAAAACTACCTGGAAAAATCCTAGTCACACACATGCCTTGTTGTGGGAGTAACTACAAGTTTTGAGTCACATGAATGCCCATTTCAAGGGAGAAACTAAGTCTTCAATGAAACAAAATTTCAATTTGTCTAAGGGGATGGTCACCTTGATGGGTTGGATGGCTCCTGGGGGGTTTGATAAAGGTGTATAAGGTCAGGTTTCTAAGTTACATCAATCCCACTTCCTTAAATTTTACTTAGGGAGTTGAATCATATCATCGTAACTCTTCATCACATTTTACTCTAGTTGGTCGGTTACTTGGGTAGTTGTGGGAGGAGGGTATTATAGGCTTCTTAGGTATACAAGTGAAATAAGAAACTCCACTAGGGTATTTTCTAGGCTCACTGATAGTGGAGAAATTTTTGTGTTCTTATAATGACTCCACCGGGGTATTGTATAGGTCTTCTGGGAGTAGAGGAACACTAGAGATAAAAAAACATACTCTAAAAATCTTAAGCTCGTGAACTCCACTACCCTTCCCAACTCAAAATTTTGTGGTATCGTTGAATCTTATGATGTCTTAAACTGAGAAAGGTATATAGGGGACCATGTTTATTCATAGTGAAAGTGGGGATACGAAAGTAATTCAAATGATGAATCAATACTCCCTGAAGAACAAATACCCTACACCAAAGAGTTAGCCAAGGTAGAGAATCTAGAATTCTAACAGTGTTTCGCCAAGTGTTGTCACTACTACAATACCCTCAAAAATTTTGGCCTATGCTCAATTCAAAAGCCTTTTTTGGTCTCATAAATTGTCATCGCAAACTTTGAAACTCATTATGTGTGCTTTTGTGAGGAATTGTTTCCCCTTTTGTAAGATAGACAAAATGTTGTATTTTCACATGTTAGCTATCGCATCATGTATATAAGATCATTTAGGTTATTTCAAGAGGTCATCTTTGTGTAAATGAATTGTTCTAACCATGTAAGCATCTGTTGCACTCATTCCCAAAGTTTTAAGAACTTTTGGACAAGTGACAACATAGTCATTGCAAAGTGTATCTTAAGTGTCACAGTTGTCGTAAGTTGTTGTAAAGTTGTCACACAGAGGGAAATGCATTATCATGTGTCCTAGATGACATATGTTGTTATGTCTTCAAGTATTCTAAGTGTGTGATCACATTGAAAGTAATATGATTGTTCACTTTAGCCTCACCGATCTCACACTTCAGAATTTCCTGAAAATATACCTGACTAAGAAACCTAGCTTCACATGAC
This sequence comes from Pinus taeda, assembly GCA_000404065.3. NCBI lineage: Eukaryota > Viridiplantae > Streptophyta > Pinopsida > Pinales > Pinaceae > Pinus > Pinus taeda. Next base: position 84,508 of record APFE031465588.1, on the reverse strand, counting down.
CTCCTTGAAATACAAGCTTTATAGTCTTGGTCCTCTAGCTATGATCTTGACTCTTAGAACTAAGTAACGTGCAAATCTTGCCTCCTAGGACTGTTACAATGCGAATTTTTAGTGCCCAATCCCCGACCTCGGCTCCTCAAATTGTGAAATTCCTTCTCCCAGTCTGGACGTAATTGTGCATTGCGTAATAACTAGCCTCAATATCATCCCCTGAGCCCTTGAGATACACAATTTTGCAATGGCCTAGTCTCCCTTATGTCCCAGAACTACACAATGTGCTCACCCAGTCCTCATCCACTCATCATATCATACTAATCTATAGAATTGCAAAGTTTTCTCCCTGAGCCTAGCCTGAACTACACATTGCATAATATCAAGGCTCAAGGATCCCCCTTGACTGCTTGAACTGCACAAATGTGCAGTCTCTAAACCCCTTTCCCATATTTCTCTCTATTTTCGGTAAAACCAATGGATCAATATGCACAATCTTATATTAGGGGGTTTTTGGATTGATGTCGTCTCATCATGAGTGAATTGCATAAATACGTACCTTATCATGCTATGGCAAGATAATGAAGAAGGAGATGAAAGAGTGAAACATGTTGAAAGACATTCTTGTAGCTAAGTATGCAAGCTGGTCATTCAAGAGAAAACAAAGGGACACCCGTCTGCAACCACCATTCAAGATTTGAGATCATAGAAGATTCCTTATTACCAAGCCATGCACAGGTGAAAAGAAAAGTAGTAGTGGCTTGACATTACCACATCATCAAGCAATTTATGTCAGTAGTGTCATGTCATACCATCAGTTGTCACATGCCACACCATTATCTTTAATGATGTAAATTATGTTTTGAAAATGGATTGTAAAGTGGACATCCAAAGGACACGTATGGAATATGAAGAGTCATGTAAAGTTGAAAATCTTTAGGATTTCAAACAATCATGAGGGTATATGAAGAGTCATAAGGAAGGTGAAGCATCACTTTCTCATTGTTATATATACACCCTCATTGTAAGATCAAGGGACTTTTCACCTTGGCTCCTCTGGCAAGGTATATGAGAGATAAGCTAGTTCTCTTGAGGACTAAGGAGGTGCTCTAACACTCCATTATTGCATATAGTGTTTTTCATTTTATACACGTGTCTTGGAGAGTTTAATTAATGTAAGAATCCCTATGGGCCATCACGTTCTTCATGCATGGATTATGGATATTTGTATGACTATTCTATAAATGTTTGTACTTCATGTTTTATTTCATCTATGCTAAAGTAGTTGAACTATTTTGTTCATTTTGGTACTTTTCATATTGAGATTGTGCTATAATTTATATTATCATTTTCACTTCCTCATGGACTATTCTGTTGGATATTAGACAGGTCTTCCTTGTTACATTGGTTGTAATGACCGTTGCATCTCTGTGGACTATTACGCTTGATGTTGTATGGACCCTTCTTGTTCTTGTGTGTCTCTACTAGGGTGGTGCTACTACCTCTCTCTTAGAGGCTCACTTCTCCTCCCCTCTGCAGTGAAAGAAATTTGACATACATACGATTGAACCCTCAGCAGGAACACCCTCTTGCTTTCTAAAGGTGCATTTACACTCCTCTTTATTGCTGAAAGCTAGAGCCATGACATATGTTTAAGATAACTAACAACCGGTCCATATTCCGGGTGGGGCTCCTATCCCAAATGATGTGAGGTCTAATTGGGACCACATATCGTGGAGACCCCTTAAATGTTGGCAGGTCTAGCACCATCGACACTAGTGAATTTTGGTATCACAAGAAACAAAATGGTCTAAGGTATGGATTTTAATTTGATTTTATATATTGGCAATCTATTCTTGACAAGTAGTGGGCCTATGATGATCAAGAAAAAGAAGGATATCGGTATGAGATATACTGAAAAAATATAAATCTATATGGATTCACCAAATTTTGTCATATTTTGACTAATGAGTAGATTGCAGCATGAATTGATGTGACCCTTCCAAACAAGGGTTTGGGCTTACTAAGTACACTGAGCTGACTCTACCCCCCGTCTAAGCTCCCAGGGTAACAAATGGAGATGTAGGGCTCTTGGGGTTGAGGAATATTTGGATAATAGGGTATAACCCCTATCTGTCACCCTTAGGATCAGAGAGGTTGCTCCCCTATCGTGGTATATGAAGTGTATACCCCGGTTGACATCTATCGTTCCCACCCATATGGCCAATGGGTGCTAGCTACTTGAGTTAGGCATGATCCTTGCTAATGATGGTAAGTGGCATCTTGTTCAAGCTAGAGATGCACGTGTTCTACCACTTGACTCTTCAGGGTCATGAAAGGGTGGAAATGTTTCCTGGGTCATAGCATTGGCTCCTTGCTAGCAGAGTTTTGTGGGTCATAACATTGGTTCCCCATTGTTAGAATGTTTTGGGATGTAGAATTGGGTCCCTGACTCTCCTTGGTGTTCTTGAGTCTAAGTTTCTTGGCCATTTTGGGGTCCTCCCTTCTATTATTGAAGGGATCATCTACTGTCTCTTACCTTTATAAAACATTTAATCATATGCCTATTTCTCTGATTTAGTTCCTATGTTAGTTCCCTATAATACTAGTGATTCCTCCATTACTGTTGTCATTATAGCCCTTATTATTATTATTGTGCCCCTATTGTCCCCATATTTTTATTAGTGTTCCCCATAGAAGCCCACTATTGTTATTGTTATTCCCTTATATTATTATTGTTATGTCGGCTTTGATTATATTGTCACCCATTAGACTCCTATATATAGAAAGGAGGTTTAGTCATTTGCACCATCCAAGAATTGTTCATTTGTGTAATGTAAAGGATATTGGACCCTCAAAGAAGCTAATTTCTAAGGCTTTGATCTATCTTTTCTATCTTTTTGTGAGCTGGTTTCAGAACATTTGGTATCAGAGGTTTGGATTATAGGGTTTTGCTGCTCCAAATAGGTCATGGTATAATTTTTGCTATAAATCTTTTTCTTGCAACATTTCAAAAGATAAATCAAAAACCCATTTGAGCTGAAATATCAATGATCCTTGGGTCCAAATTGCAGATCTTGTCTCGCTGTATTTTCAGATATATGATCTAAGAAATTTAGGGTTTTTGAAAGATCCTAAATTATATCCCAAACAGGTGGCCTTGGGAAAATCATCACAACTTTCTCTCTGAGTATCAGATTGAAATTGCATAAGAAGTTACAGAAATAGGACAGACTATATTTTCCATGAATCGCTTTTTAGGTCCAAAGGTTGAAACAGTGACACATGGAACTTTGTACAAGTTTGCTCTACTGAAAAAGTGTATAATTAGGTCATCTTGGGAGATGGGCATAACTCTTGGAGAATCCAATTTTGATCAAACTGATGGCACTAGAAAGATGACTCAGAGGGCTACCAAAAATAGCAATTTCAGACCTTGGAGATTCGAAATTTTAGAGATAAATCAAATTCAATATCGAGCTCCTACAAAGTAAAAAAATGTGTGTAGTTTTAATTTTTTAATTTTTCATAAGTTTGGTTTGAAAAATTAGTTTGAAGGAATTCAAGGGGCATACTAAAGCATAACTATCATTAATTGATGCGTTGAAGAAAGAAAATGGAAACACCTAGTAAGCAACCTGAAAGCTATAGCATGACTGATGAAGAAGAGGAAGAAATGAAACATGATATATCAAAATTACGAGACCAAGTGCAACAAGATTCACTCTCACAAAAAGTAATGAAAGCTAAGATGGATGTTTTAAAGAAAGGTGTGGAAGCTAAGATGGATGGTTTAAAGAAAGGCATGGAAGCTAAGATAAATGACGTGGAAGTAAATATGGAAGGCCAAACAGAAGATTTGAAGACATATTTGACAAAGTTTCTACATGAAATGTTTACTAATGGTGAAAGGGTAGTAAAGGAAACTCTTGATGACAACAAAAGAAACTTTAATCATGATTTCGTAGACTCTAACATTGGATTGAAGACCCACCATGTTCCAAATATCGATATGAGTAAGTTTGATGGCAAGGATCCTATAACATGGATACTACAGATGTAGCATTATTTCGATCTCCATAATGTGCAAAACACACAAAAGGTATGCATTGCAACTTTATATTTGGAACCAAATCAGTTTGTATGGTATCGATGGCTTTTCTCTCGTACACAAATTGTCACTTGGGAAATTTTTATGGAAGAAATGATAACACATTATGAGGATACAAAAAAACAACACAATTTTTAGCCAACTGATAAATCTCAAGCAAAAGGGTTCAATGATGGAGCATATTGAGGACTCCAAAAATTAAATTTAAGGGTAAAAGATATTCCATAGGAGCATAGGATTAATTTGTTCATAGGGACTTCAAAGGATAACATCCAACATGAGGTTCACCTTTGGTAACCTGATTCATTAGAGAAGGCATTCAGGTTGGAAAGAAAAATTATGGCAACCAGGAAGCCTACCACTCACAACTATAAAGATGGAACTGTTGTTACCCCTAGCCTTCCACACCGTACAAGGTTGACACCACAACAATTGGAAGAGAAAAGAGAAAAAGGGCGTTGTTACAGTTGTGATAGAAAATACACTAAATGTCATAAGTGTGCTGAGAAGAAATTATTTTACATAAATTGTGAAGAGGAGGAAGAAAAGGAACAAGAAACATAAAAAAAGAGGATATACACTTGGAACAAACCCTAGATAAAGAATCTGGACATATCTTGTAATGAATTGGATGGAATTACCACTCCTTGAACTACCAAGATAGAAGGACATATAAAGAAGAAAAAGGTAATAGTGTTGATTGATTCAGGTAGTACCCATAATTTTATGCATTGTAAGACAGGCAAGGAATTGAATTTCTTCCTATATCTAGCACTAGAGTGTTTCTAGAAACACTAGTGTCTTTTCGATCTGCTATCCCTCTAGGATTGGCATCTATCCTAGAAACAAACAACCAAAGAAATTTGTGGTTTCTTATATGTATAATAGGTAAGAGAGAGAGGCAAAGGAACCAACCTAGATCTTCTACTTAACTCCTTACTTGATCTCTCTCCCTCTCGACAGAGCTTGTAACTCCTCTCCTACTTATCCCGCTTAGAGAATAACTGTAGAGACAAAGTAAAAAAACACCATCAAATCATCTTGATCTATTATATCATAAGAATTGAAAAATAAAAAATACAATGAACATATAATGGCATTCACAAATAACAACATTCACAAATACACGATTGTATGGAGGAAAAATCCAAGAAATTTATTAAATATGAAGGGAGACTTACAACCTAGCTATCTGATCTAGCATCATACTCCCAACATCAAAGCCCTCTTCGCCTCATGAAAAGTAAGATCACACCAACAATGCAATGCTCTTTCTCAACCACAAACTATCAACACTTCCTTGCAAATTACAAAGTTCTAGCCTCTGGATCTCTCAGATGCGGGACCCATTTAGAGATGTGTGCAAGGGTGTGAATCATATCTAGGTTTTTGATTAGTGTCATTCCACTTGTTGTTCTTGGTTCCACTTGGAGATTTCTTGGATCTCTTACTCATCCCTGGGCGAATTCAGAGAGGCAAGTGTCATAAGAGAAGTTTCTAGAAGATTCCATCAGCACCCACTTAGCAAACTACCTTAGACATTTGTCCATCCTAGCTCATCGCACGCTATAGAAGGCCTCATCGGTATGCATCGCACCTAGCTAGTGTAGCAGTCAGTATGCATCACACCCTAATAGTGGAGCAGTCAGTATGGTCCTATTTTGGCCAGTTCTGAATGGTTTTTTAGGCAGAACTTTTGGGGAATGATGTAATCAGTTGACCATGATCCTTTAGGGTACGAAAGAACACTTTTAGGGGTTAAAGAGCCCTTAGTTTATCGACATATAAGATTGGGATTGTAGTGCCAAAATATGTGTATAACAGTTTCCCCCTAAAACATGAAGTCATAAATCTTTGATGTCGGGCGAAATGCTTTATCATGATGATCTGAGGTTTTTGAAATTGGAAGGTGGCCTGTATAAGATACAATACAATACATCATCATAATATAATTTTCATGATCTAGTTGAAGCGAGCATTCCCATGCTAAACTTTATAAATTCATTTCATCTATATAGAAAAGATAGTCATCTTCATATGCAGATATATGATTTTTTCAAATGTACAGTCATTATCCCTGGTTTGGATGACCATCTGTGCAACTTCTGTGTACATTTGATGTTTTTATATCTATGAATATATCGCATCTCTGATGGATCAAACTCTTCAATATTGTTCAATCTTCACCAGATGTACAAGTTGATCCATGTGAAGAGATGTTCTGAAGTCGAACATGGAAAGACATCGCCTGATTACTAGCTAATGATGTGAGCTGTTAACAGATGCGAGAGGAATCACCGATAATCATAATGGCCCACAAGGTACTACAGTACAATTCACGTGGTGTTAATATATTATCCGATGTCGAACACCATGCAAAATCTTTTGTTCATAGGTCATTGATGTCAACCTATCGGCGAAAGTGAGAAACTTGCCATTGAGGTATGCAAGCTTCAAAGTACTGAAAGGGGTGTTTCTAAGTCAAATTCTTGGATAATGAGCTGATGTCGACAAGAAGTGACCTATCGTAGGAGGGCCTTAATGTATCCTACATCTACAACACGAAACGAAGAAAATGATTTTTTGGAGGTGAAAACGATCGAGCAACACAAGGCTCAGGAATGGCAGTCATGAAAAATGGAGGGTGAAGGTATTGCAATGGATGAGGCATTAACTGGATGGTGGTTTCTCAAATGAATGAATTCTCTTGAACATATCTGTGACACTAAGATGGATTGGTAGCATTAACCCCAATAGATGGATGGTGCGGAATACAAATGGTGAAATGACCAGTGAATAGAATAACCCAACCCAACTTAATCAAGGTGACAGAGTGAAAGTGTCATGTCCAAGAGCGACCTGCTACCATAAAATTCTTCAATTTTTCTTCCCTTTTTTCCCCAGTCATTGCTGACCAGTACCACTTTATTTTTGTCAAGCTTGAGGAGGATAACACAGGCTTGTTCTATAATTTTCCCTTCGAGCAAACCTATCGCTACATTTTAGTGAGTCTAGTGACAGTGAAACTCGTTCTTGCCTAGGTGGACAAGTTCGTCGTTATCATTTTAATGAGTTTAATGACAAAGACAACTTTGTCCTTTTAATGTTTAGAGAGTTTGAAAAGGGACGAAACAGAAACTCCAGCAATTCTTTTTCATAGCATAATCCCTTAAGTCTGAAAAAGGATAAAATAATACAAATGGGATGACTTTTCGATCACTTTAGCTAGCCAAAAAAGACAAGCGCTCGAACATTTTCATGAGATAATCCCTTAGGTCCGAAAAAAGATTAAAATATACAGTAGGGATGGCATTTCGATTACTTTAATGAGATGGAAAAGCCAATAGCTTGACAATCTTTTCATATTTAACGAGTTTGAAAAGAGTTTAAAGGAGACTCGTTTTTTGAGGAACGAGTGGTGTTTAGGGTAGAAACTGGTTCTAAGTAAGCTTGGAACTTCCTCAAAAGGGTAAACGATCAAGTGGAAGCATATGATCGGCCAAACAGATGTTGGTGATGGTAGGAATACAACCAAGGCTCAAAAGACTGGTAGATTGCAATCACAAAGGTTATTTACTGAAGGTGGGTTCATTTTTTAACAAGCTTGAACCGTGGGGAACTATGCTTAGAGGTGGTCAAAATTCTTAATTCACTATTTACCACATAATATTCTTTCGTTGGTTGTTCAACCTACTCAATCACTCCATCAAACTGATTAGAAATACATATATACGTATGAGAAATGAATTAAAACTAACATTTTACTTGAAGTACTTGAATAGTAAACATAAAAGTAGTTTTACTTTTCATTTTCATCATTCTATTTAAAATTTGGGATTTTTGGAGCTCTGGAGTGGTTTTCCCCCTCAAATTACACCAGTTGATTTCAGGAGATCTGGTGGACTATTCTCTGCACCGTCAGGACCAGGTAGGAGCTAACCTTGAGCTCTTCAATTTCATTCCATCCTTCTTTGATTTTGAGCATGTCTTTACACATTTCTGGGCCCTTGGGTTTTGAACATCTTGTTCCCCAATCATCACACCTTGCCAGGATCGAAAGGTGTGATTCATATTGAGCTGCCAACTAGCCAGTCAGTATGCAATCCACCTTGCTCAAAGGTAGGGTGTGATGGGTGTAGAAGGGCATCTTTATTCAGTGATTTTTCATCAAAATTTGCTTGTTTTTGCTCAAAATTGGATCCTAAGTTATCTTTTGTTTGCATTTCAGATTTTTGTTGGATCAAGATGGTTGTCACATGGTGTGAACACGAACATGAAGAAGAGGACATGATTTCTTTACATGACCTGGGCACAATTGCTACATTAAGAAATTGTGGCTTGCTAAAGTTCTTCCACATATCTAGCATGAGGTAACAAATCAGTTTGTTGCAATACTTTCTTTATGCTTTGGATTCAATTGACCAGGTGTTCCATATTCGAGGTAAATCCATTCCATTGATAGTCAAGGACATTTACTTTCTTATAGGGTTTTCGAGGCATGGTGTCCCTTTTTCACTTTCAGGATTCGCTCGTGGGGTTGAATCTGTGAAAGATTATATTCGTCAGTTCTATAGAGATGGATCTCAGCCCAGTAGAGATGTCAAGATCAATATCCGGGATGTCATTGATCGGGCCTTTAGGACCATTTTATTTACCTTTGTTAGATTGGCTAGTAGCACGACATTGCATTTGGCAAACATATCTTACATGCAGTACGCCCTAGAATGCCTGGAACCAAAGGTGTTCAATTGGTGCGAGGTAGTACTTGCTGTCATAAAAGAACAATTCTCCAAAGTAAAGAATAGAAGAACCAAGAATTTTGGCTACAGTTCCATATTGACTGCTTTTGCCTTGGAGAGGATTCCACTGATGTAGCCTCAGTATATTTCACTAGGATTACCAGCACCGGGGGAACCACAGATGTAGAGATGGTTCGATCTGCCAGACATGCTGGTCAATCACATATTTCCTTCTCTGATCCCTTTTTCGAGTGGTTCAACCATCAAGAGATGGTCTTTGTAGAGTATCCATACATGGGGATGGATTTCTGAGGTGACCCGGATTCGGCACTACCAACTGGCGAGCAATGCAGTGCTATAGGTTAAATGATTCGACCACATATTTGTTTATCAGTTTTATAATATTTTTGTGTTTTTAAATGTTACCAAGGCTAATCAAACTTGTATGTGTGTGCATACATTGGACCAGTGCGACCAATGGCGCACCCATGGGTGGCAGATGATGCTCCAACAATAGAGGTTGTAGGGAGGGTCTTCCTCCAATATCTGGACATATCGGAGACACTGGTAGTACTACAGGATCAGATCGAGGGCCTCACTCTTGGTAGTCAGGATGTTAGGACTGCCGAGTTACCTTTGAGGTTACAGTGCCACACTACTAGTGTGTCGAGTTGATCGACTAGGCTCCTATGCATGATTGCACAGGCGGTGACATGTTACCATTAGCATCATTAGTCTAGGATGCTTTTCTCCGTTCATTTTTGAGTTCCTGGGTTATGTGACTAATTTTATCTTAGACACAAAACATTTTGTAAAAACTATAAATAGTTATATATTTTTTATTTTCGGAGTTTTATTTTGGTAAAGTTATGTAATCCTAATGCAAATGTTAATGTGAAATGCTTTTCTTTACAAATGCTGCAAATGTCTGTCGAACACAAAATTTGCTAATGAATTAGTTAATGTGTTTAAGTTTCTAGAAATGTGTTGATATTGAATGGAATCAAAATATCTTTCCAAAATCCTGACTCTTAGGAACATACAATAAATAGCTAGGTTCTGAACGGAATAAATGCTAGTAAGCTATAGGATGATGAGTTGCAAATCTAGCTTGATAACAAGTTAGCACATGCCATGCGAAATGGCATCAAAGAGAAGCTCAATCAACGTGCTATACTCAGTGATGTTGTTTGTTGATCAGCCAATACATATCACTCTGAAAATTACTAACTCGCTACTTGGAGTGAAAATGGCCCACGCTGCAGAAGACAAGTTCTGCATACTACGACTAGCTTCATCGGCATACCCAACAAATGGTTCCGAAAAGTCTGACATCTGCAACAAATGCAAATTGGATTACCTAACCAAAATGACAACTCTAAAAGAAACAAAATGTAACAAAATCATATATACAAAGAGCGTACTACCCTTAATCAAATCAAACCGGTGTGTTTTCGATCTGCTAGCCCTCTAGAATTGGCAGCGATCCTAGAAACAAACAACCAAAGTAATTTGTGATTTCCTCTATGTATAATAGATAAGAGAGAGGAAAAATAACCAACTTGGCTCTTCCGCTTAACTCCTTGCTTGATCTCTCTCCCTCTTGACATAGCTTGTAACTTCTCTCCTACTTATCCTGCTTCAAGAAAATATTGTAGAGACAAAGTAACAAAACACCATCAAAGCATCTTGATCTATTATATCATAAGAATTGCAGAATCAAATATACAATGAACATACAATGGCATTCACAAATGCATGATTGTATGGAGGAAAACTCAAAGAAATTTATTAAATATGAAGGGAGAATTACAACCCAGCTATCTGATCCAGCATCATCCTCCCAGCATCAAAGCCCTCCTCACCTCATGAAAAGCAAGATCACACCAACAATACAATGCTCTTTCTCAACCACAAACTATCAACACTTCCTTGCAAATTACAAAGTTCCAGTCTCCAGATCTCTCAGATGAGGGATCCATTTATAGATGTGTTCAAGGATGTGAGTCATCTCTAGGTTTTTGATTAGTTTCATTCCACTTGTTGTTCTTGGCTCCACTTGGAGATTTCTTGGATCTCTTACTCATCCCTGGGCAAATTCAGAGAGCCAAGTGTCATAAGAGAAGTTTCTAGAAGATTCCATGAGCATCCACTTAGCAAACTGCCTTGGAAATTTGTCCATCCTCACTCATCACACCCTACAGAAGGCCTCATCAGTATGCATCGCACCTGGCTCATGTAGCAATCAGTATGCATCACACCTTGATAGTGGAGCAGTTAGTATGGTCCTGTTTTGGCTAGTTTTGAATGGTTTTTCAAGTGGGACTTTTTGGGAATGATGTAATTAGTTGACCATGATCCTTTATGGTATGAAACAACACTTTTAAGGGTTAAAGAGCCCTTAGTTTATCTACATATAAGATTGGGGTTGCAGTGCCCAAATATGTCTATAACACAGAGTGTCAAGTGATGGTTTCAAGTGGAGGAACCATAAATTTCTCTGGAAAGTGCCATAATATCAAGTTATCCATGGGAGAATATGTATTGAATAGCCAAATTCTTTCCATTCCAATGGGCGGTGTTGATGTTGTACTAGGAGTCCAATGGCTACAATCTTTGGGTACAATAGCTTTTAATTTTCAGGAACATTTCATGAAATTTTGTTTGGAAGGAGAGGAAGTTGAATTAAGGGGTATCATAGGGAATCGGGAAAGATAAATAGCTCTAACATAATGACAAAGATTCTAAATAAATAAAAATGAGGTGTAATTGCACAATTATGTTCGCTAAAGGTTATACATCGAAATCATCTATTTCTCGAGATCTCCAAAAATTCTTGGAGAATCATTCCAAGGTATTTAAGACTCTGAAAGGCCTACAACCTATTCACAATCATGGTCATGGTCTTCATTTGATTCTAGGAAGTGTTCCTCCAAGAATCAAGCCTTATATATATGCCTATGCCCAAAAGATTGAATTGAATGTATGGTTGCATAAATGCTAGAGGCTGGTATAATTCAACCTAGTCAAAGTTCTTTCTTTTCTCTAGTATTATTGGTGCACAAGAAGGATGGATCATGGCACATGTGTCCAAATTTTAGGGAGCTAAAAAAACTCACTATTAAATATAAATTTCCCATTCCTGTCATTGATGAATTATTTGATGAATTGCATTGATCAATTTACTTCACCAACTTGGATCTTCGTTCAAGATATCATCAAATCAGAATGAAGACAGAAGACATTCCAAAAACAGCATTTAGAACTCATGACAGTCATTACAAATTTTTGGTCATGCCTTTTGGCCTTACCAATGCACATTCTACATTTCAAGTTTCGATGAATTCCATTTTCAAACCCTTCCTTAGGAAATTTTTGTTACTATTTTTTGATGATATACTAATATACAACAAATCTTAGAAGGATCATGTTCAACATGTTGACAGGGTGCTCAAACTATTGGAGGAGAAAAAATTATATGCAAAAAGCTCCAAATGTTTCTTTAGAGTACAAGAGGTGGAATATCTGGGTTATATCTCATGAAGATGTTAAGGTAGACCCTAGAAAAATTAAAGCCATTAAGGAATGGAAAATCCCCACATCCATAAAGCATATACAAGGATTTCTCAGGTTAACAGGGTATCATCGCAATTTTGTTAATAATTATGGGAGAATAACAACACCTCTAACAACATTATTGAAGAAAGATGCATTTTGATGGACTCTAGAAGAAACAAAGGCCTTTTAACATCTTAAAGATACAATGTGCCAAGCACCTATCTTAGCTACGTCGAACTTCACAAAAACATTTATTATGGAATGTGATGCCTCAGGAAATGGAATTGGTCTTGTTTTAATGCAAGAAGAAAGACTCATTTCTTTTGAAAGTCATCCAATCAAAGGAAATTATTTACATAAAGCTATTTATGAGAAGAAAATTTTGGAAATACTACATGCAGTTAAGAAATGATGACCATACCTAATGGGAAGACACTTCAAGGTAAAAACAGATCATAATAGTCTTAAATACTTTTTAGAACAAAGATTATCTTGAGAATAGCAGTGAAAATGGGTCACAAAGATGTTGGGTTATGACTTTGAAATCATCTACAAAAAAGGGAAGAAAAATGTTGTGGAAAATGCACTCTCAAGAAAGGATGAGGATGTGGTAGCATTAATTTGTGCCATTTCTATTATCCAACCAGATTGGATAAACAAAGCTACGGATGAATGGAAGAATGATGAAGAAGTGTGGGCACTCATTCAAAACTTACAAAAATATTCCATTACATATGATACATTTAGCTGGAAAAATGATTCTCTATGGTACAAAGATCGCTTATACCTATGTAAAAATTCTCAACTCAAACAAAAGATTCTTATGGAATTGAACACTTCTCCCTTAGGAGGGCACTCGGGATTTTTAAAAACTTACCACAATGTTAAGAAGGAATTTTTTTGGGATGGCCTTAAATTGAATATTCAAAAGTTTGTGGTGAAATGTTTGGTTTGCTAACAAAATAAAGTTGAAACAATTAACACCCCAGGTCTATTACAACCTTTATCCATTCCAAGCCAATGTTGGGAGGAGTTTTCAATGGATTTTATCACGGATTTACCCAAGTCCGAAGGAAAGAGTGTCATCATGGTGGTAATTGAAAGAATTACTAAGTATGCATACTTGTGTGCATTATCTCATCCATTTAGTGCTAGTACAGTTCCTACTGCATTTATGGAAACAATTCAAAAGTTACAGGGAAACCCAAAGATTATTATAAGCGACAGAGATACCATTTTCACTAGAAATTTTTGGACATAATTATTTTCTTGTCTCGATACTCAGTTAGCTCATAGTTCATCTTATCATCCTCAATCTGATAGAAAAACTGAGATAGTAAACAAATATTTGGAAGGATATCTTCATTTCTTTATCTTTGATAAACAAACACAATGGGTCAAATGGTTGCCTCTCACTGAATGGTGTTAAAACAATTCCATCCATACTGCAGCAAAAATGACCCCATTTATGGCTCTTTATGGATATCATCCACCATCCATCACATCATATTTAAGAGAGAATTCTAAGGTTCAAGCAGTGGAAGATCACATCGAGCATCAACAAGAAGTTCTCCAACTCTTAAAGGATAACCTCACTTTGGCATAGAATAGAATGAAACAACAGGCATATCAACATCACAACGAAAGAAATTTTAATGTAGGTGACTGGGTATTCATATAGCTACAACCATATAAATAAATGTCCCTCAAGCAGGCTAAGAAGGATGATAAATTATCACCAAAGTATTATGGTCCATACAAGGTGTTGCAAAGTATTGGTACTATGGCATACAAATTGGAGCTTCCCGCAGCTTCCCGAGTGCACCCACCTTTCCATGTTTCATGTTTAAAGAAGGTTATAGGTGACAAGCTCCTAGTTCATACAATATTTCTAGAACATGACGAGGAAGGAAAAATCATATTGGAACCTAAAGCAGTCACAGAAACAAGAGCCTGACAACTACAAAATCAAAAAAATTTCGAAGTATCTCATCAAGTGTAAGAACTTACCCACTGAAGATTACACATGGGAGGATGAGAATTTTATATAGAGGCATCCAGAACTACTCAAGCATTGAGGACAACACTTTTTTGAAGGAGAGGAGAATGTTAGGGCCCTATAATACTAGTGATTCCCCCATTACTATTGTCATTGTGGCCCTTATTGTTATTATTGTGCCCCTATTGTCCCCATATTGTTATTAGTGTGCTCCATAGAAGCCCACTATTGTTATTGTTGTGTCCTTATATTATTATTGTTATGTTGGATTTGATTATATTGTGACCCCTTAGACTCCTATATATACAAAGGAGATTTAGTATTTGTATCATCCAAGAATTCTTCATTTGTGTAATGTAAAGGAGGTTGTCCCTTTGAAGAGGTTGATTTCTAAGGTGTTGATCTCTCTTTTCTATCTTTTTGTGAGCTAGTTCCATAATAGAACCTTTGCAAGATCAGCCTTGCAAACCTCGACGACCACCCATGGGGGGGGAAAGTAAAGACAAGGGGGCAAGAGATCCTATCAAAGTATTTCTTGAGGAGGCCCTAGAGAAACAAATGAATGCGATGATGGATAACTTTTCCCATATCCTTCAACGATTTCCCACCGGAGGTGCATCCACATCCAACAACCACTATGGAGGCTCCACTACTTTTAAGCTACAAGTAAACCTTGAAATTCCCATATTTGAGGGCCAAATAGATCTAGACACTGTAGATAAATAGTTAAATCTACTAGAACAATATTTTATTGTTCATGATTTTTCCATCTGAGAAAATATTACTTTTTCTCTTCTCAGAGCTGCCCCCCCACGTCAAGGACTAGTGGGAAACCTACTGTGAGTAGAAGGATGAAAGTACATACTCATTATTTTCAACCACACCCACTTGGAAATCGTTTTGGGATGCCATCAAGGAGTAGTACTATCCTATTGGGAAGTATGAGGATAAATACATAAAGTGGACAACGCTACGGTAGGGAAGGGACCAAGATGTGCTAGAGTTTACCAATGTTTTTTTTACCCTTCACATGAAGTTGGGTATCAAGGATTCTAAAAAGCATTCGGTACTCAAGTACCACGACTTCCTACATAGGTACATCCAAGACAGGATGAAGTTCCTAGACATCTCCTCGCTCGACACAGCATACCGATTGATGAGCCCCAAAAATGGGTAACTTATTAGGCTCACTTTGCCTATTATTCTTGATTAATCCACCATTCTTCATATTTTATGCATGCTTTTGAGTATATTTGTGTTAATTGAATGAATAAGAATAGTCACTTGACCATGAAGTCTAATACGTGCTTATTGCAGATTTTTGGACATCTTTTGGACGAAGGTCAAGCATTTATGAGCCAGTTGATAGCCAAATACGAGGGAACAAGGATGAGGATTAGTAGGAATGGTGTCTCCTACACCAAATGGCCCCTTCCTCGAGTTCTCCACCATCAGCTTGGAGTTCAGCAGCCCACCAAAGATGATTTCCATGGGCAGCCGAGCAGCTTTTGAGAAGTGGTTGATTACTTGCAGTTTTGAGCAGTCGAGCCCCTTGAGTTAAGGAGGGTTGTTGGAGGTCCTCATGCTACATAAGTAGGAAGTCTTCCAGCCTTGGTAGTTGGGCTCTTGAATAGTTTTATTTTCACACTTTAGTGCTGCTCTGCCTTTCAGCTCATTTTCGAGCTTTTGCTGTAAACATTTTTGTGACATGGTCATTTTTTGAGTAATAGAGATCAATTTCGCTTTGCATCAGCTCTAAGATTCTTTTAGGAGGTTTTAGTTCTTGTATTTGGGCCCAACCTAGGTGCCAGTACCTCCTCTTGTGTACTTTTATATGTTTTTGCTGCATTCCTAGAATAATTTCTACTACTTAGATTAAAATCTTGCTTGGTTACTTAGGTCGTTTGTGATGATTGAGATAGTTTTTCATGCTTTAGGTTGATTTTATAGTTTGTTAAAGGAAAAGAACTACAAAAAGGCCATCAATAAACCCTCGATCTCATCTCCCCCTCCTTGGTACCATGAGCTAAGACCAAGGCATACTTGCTGCCACAAAAACATTGTTTTTGCCTCTTCATGCAATTGCTAGTGTTAGATTTTTAGTTAGGAAAGTTGATACCAATTGTGATTACATGCTTAGATTTGTTCTTTCTTGGTTTTCATAGTTGGCTTACATGATTTTCTACCAATAAACTTCTGTCCATCATGCTTTCTGGTATTTAGGTCAAATTAGGTCAAAATAGCTAGACCTTTGGTTTTCGTAATCTTCATTTGATCAGTTTTGGAAAATAACATCCAGAACACCTGTGTTACCTCCCTGCCTATCCTTCCTCCATCAATACAACCTGGTCCATCCCCTAAATCAGATTGTTGCCCTTTATTTTCCACATTTTCTCACTTTGCCCTAATTTCTACATTCTTGTGCATCATTGCTCCCTCCATCCTCGAACAAATCCAATCACCTTAATCACTCCTTAGCCTCATTCACTAGGTCCTAGACCCCTTAACATCCTCATCAAACCTCCATTTCCATTTTTCCACCATTTTTCCACCATCAACCCTCCAAAATCGTCTTTCAGAACATCTTGTAGAACCCCTACAAACTTCCTGTAGGAGATCACGTGAGCAGTTTTTTGAGATTTGATCATTGTGAAACTCTCTGAAAGGGTGTTAGGGACCCCTTAGTTCCTATTTTCACCTTCCCAACCTCCTGTAATCACCTACCCCATTTATTTTTTCCAATCAACCTCTACACAGTCAAAAACAGTAAAGCACATGCATAATAGTTCTACAAGATTACTCAAAAATACAAAGATGTTCCTTCTCAAATTTCACTTCAAAAGTAGCTTAGTCACATGCACTTTACCTTTCCAAGAGTCAATGACATCCGTTTCTACAGCTTTCATCCCTTTTCTTACACCAGTAGGGTTAGTCAGTAAAACTAGGGTTTGCTAGGGTCTGCATTTCCTTTCAGATTTCCGCTCCTTTCTGCAAGTAAATTAGCCTCTTTTGAGTTAGATTTCATCCATCACAGTTAAAACCTTCTTCTAAGAGCTCATAGAAGTTGGCTTAAGCTCCTAGCGGACTTGTGCGAGCCGATCAAGTGATAGCCTGTAGCAAGAGCTAGTACTTGTGCATATAGCACCGTCGCTTCCAAGTTTGTTACGAACTACTGGGTTGATAAAAGTAAAGAAGGGAGTCCTAGGAATTGCAGCATTATTGCTGCAATAATGGATCCCACCATCTTTTTGGCGTCGTTGCTAGGGAAGCATCAGAGTATTTGTGATTTCTTCTTTTCTTCAATTGTCTACTACAATCTTATGCTCAGTAGTTTATTTCAG
This sequence comes from Pinus taeda, assembly GCA_000404065.3. Taxonomy (NCBI): domain Eukaryota; kingdom Viridiplantae; phylum Streptophyta; class Pinopsida; order Pinales; family Pinaceae; genus Pinus; species Pinus taeda. Next base: position 66,769 of record APFE031465588.1, on the reverse strand, counting down.
CAAGTGTAAAGTAGTTGTTTCATTTCCATTCTGCAATTTCATTTCTGCAAAAGTAGATTAGAATTTCAATTCCGTAATTTCATTTCAGCAGCATAGATTAGTCATTTCCTGCTTTCATTTCAATTCTGCATTTTCATTTCAGCAAGATAGATTTTAGTTAGTTGCAGTTCAAGCTACTTTAGCTTTTGCAGGTGCAAGCAGAAAAAGAAACAAAAATCAACCAAAAATATTTCCATCTCATGCCTCGTAGGAACAGACACAATACAGGAAAATTCTTACCCAACACCCCCACCACATCACTGAGTCACCCTTCTATCTTATTTGGTGGCAGTGATCCAGAAGAACCTATAGGTGAACCTCCAGAGATATACGAAGATCCTATAGCAGAAGAAGAGTAAAAGAACATTTCTCTTGAGACCATGGCTGAACATAGAAACGGTATAGGAGATGAGGAGATAATAGAAGGTGCCTTTCCCATCTGAGAGACCAATGGGGACACCAAAATGAAAAACATAAGTCCCTCAGCCTTACCTCACTTCCATGGATTGACCACTGAAGACCATGATACCTTCTTGTTTGAGTTTGTTGTCCTCTGTCAAAATTATGACTATGCAGAAGATGAGAAAAAGTTGAAACTCTTTCCCTCTACCCTCAAGGATGCAGCACTACGCTGGTTCATGGGGTTACCTAGAAACAGTATCACAACTTGGGCTCAAATGCAGCAAGCCTTAAACAAAAAATACTGGGACTACTGTATGTCAAAGGAAACGAAGGCAGAAATTTTTCAGATGACCATGTGAAGTGATGAATCCTTAGAAGACTATGAAGAAAGGTTCCAACTTAGTTATAAAAGGGCCAAGTGCACACTTGAACCTGAATCTCTAAAGCTAGTTCTACTCTGAGGAATCCCTGAAGACCTTCTAGATACCCTCCATTTGCTAGGTAGAGGAGACATTTACCAACTACCTTATGAAGACATAAAGACTATGTTTAGAAACCATTCTAGGGTAGCCCGGAAAAGAGGTAGGGGGAATCCATTTTCAGCTAGCGCCACCTTCTCCAAACATGAGTTTACAGATCAGATGGAAGACCTTAAAAGTGAGGTGAGACAAACGATTTCCATGCAACTGGATACTTTCCAAATCCAACAGAAGAAAAAGGAAGATGAAAGGGCTTTGGCCATCTTTTGTCCCAGGTGTACAAGGAAGCATCTTAAGAACGAGTGTCCATTGCACTCAATAGAGGTATGTTTCATTTGTGAGGAACACCACCCTACAAACCAGTGCCCAACCTTAGCCGGACTTAAAGTTATGTACCAAGGGGCTAAAGGATCCACTGAACCACTCTACTTACTCAACCAAAGGAGGCCGCATGGATCCAGACCTTACCAGCAGGGGATGCAAGGGACATCCCAAACTTATTACAACCCCAACCAATCCACTCACATACCTTCTTGGGGTCCCCTTGCTCATCCTTCCTGGTCCGCACCCCCTCCTTGGTCTTATCTATCCCAATACCATACTCAACCCACTGCTCATTTGTTTCATTCTCATGTTCAGCCACAACCTCAGTGGAATGCACCCCAGCCAGGGTGGAGGCCCCAATACAACTCTCCACCCACTATTTTGCCTCCACCACCCACTCAACCACAACCATTACCTCCTGCCCCTCCAAGACAACCCCAAATGCTTACTCAACTGAACCCGAACCCCAACAACAGACAGGCCCAACAGGTATATATTAGAGGGACGACATGACCTACCTATGGTGTGGAGATTCAGGAGATCAACCTATGATCTGGGAAGGTCCTTCCAGATCGCCAACCTCCTCCTCTGGAGGAAGAGGAAGAGAAACAAGAAAGTGAACCCAAAGCCATTCCACCCTTTCCTGAGAGACTAACAACAACCATGCAACCAAACCCAGAGGAGACTAAACTTCTGTGATAACTTAAACAGTTGTGTGTAAAAATATTGCTTCTCCATGCCATAAAATATGTACCAATATACAACAAATTGATCAAGGAGAAGTGTTTCAGGCACCCAGGTAGGCGCAAGAGAGATGACCCAAATATCAATGTCATAGGACAACTGTTCAATATAATGTTGCGACAAGTAATATGTCCAAAATATTTGGACCCTAGGAGTCCTGTAGTTGATGTCCACATCAATGGCACCATAATCCCCCACACCCTGATTGATCTAGGGGTGGCCGTTAATGTGATGACTAGGGATACTATGCTCAAACTTAAACTTCAGAGTTCCTTAAGAAAGACCTCGACAGTATTGCAGTTAGCAGACCGCTCCACCGTGGCTCCCAAAGGGATTGTGGAAGATGCCATGGTTTTTGTTGATCCTTGGGAGTACCCTTTAGACTTCTTGGTCTTTCAGCCAAAGGCAAAACTCACGGGGTACCCCCTCATTTTGGGAAGGCCTTGTTTAGCTATTGTGGATGCTCACATCAGTTGTCGATCTAGGAGCATGACCATCAAGAATGGGCCTATGTCCAAACAACTAGTCCTATATCCTCCTGCCCAACCTCTGCTAGAAAATGACTTACCTCTCTCGTTGGAGGAGGGAGCTAAGGATGAAGTCTACTCTACACCAGTGTGCATAGTGGAAGCCACCCAAGGAGGTCCTCAAACCAAGGATGACTTGATTGAGAATTTGATTCAAAATCCACCTTTTGGTGTGCTGCCATTAGAGGAGTTGGTGGAAGGTACCCAAGCCAGCACTTTAATGGACCTCTATGTGGCTTAACTGACCTCTCCCAGAGTTAAGAATGTGGAATTTGGCCGTGAAAGAACCTTGAAGATCAGCTCATCCGTATCTCCCTCTCAAGAGAAGGAGTTGTGTAGCTTATTGAACCTCCATTTGAATGCTTTCGCTTGGAGCTATAAGGAGATGAAAGGAGTGTAGGTTTTAACCCCGTACAGAAATTACCTGTATACGAATTCTAAATCACAGAAAAATAAACAATGTGAGAGCATAACACATAAAAACACATATGCATAGATATTTTCCCCTGGATCCCAAAACCGGGACTACCAGCTTGATTTTTCATTATATTCCTTTCAATGTTACAATACATATTTATACATGCCGAAGCATCCAATACCATGGACCGAAAACCATCACGTCCAACACCATGGACCGAAAACCATCGCGTCCAAAAAACATGTGTGAAAATCATGCACAAAACCATAGGTGGGTCTGCCCGACCTAACATAGGGTCCAAAACCAAAATTTTTTGGGGCGTTGCCCCGGACTTCATAAAGTGGGGTTACGGGTACCCCTCAAACCCCCTGTTAACTATGTGGAAAGAATATAACACAATCCAACATTCTGCAACCTGCACACTAGTTTCTCCTTCCCTTTTAACTCATATCCTTGTGGTTGTTGCATATATATCTCTTCCTCTAAATCCCCGTGGAGAAAGGTTGTCTTTACATCTAACTACTCAAGATGCAAATCTTCAACTGCTACTAGAGTTAAAATAGTTCTGATTGAAGTCATTTTAAAAACAGAAGAAAATATTTCATCAAAATCAATACCTTTCTTCAGTGCAAACCCCTTCACCACAAGTATAGCTTTGTACCTTTGTTTTCCTCCATGTTCTTCCTTCAACTTATAAACCCATTTATTCTTCAATGTAGTTTTTTCCTCCAGGCAACTTGACTAAGTCCCAAGTCTGGTTATGCATTAAGGAGTCCATCTCTTCTTCCATGGCTACCTCCCACTTCTTCCTTCTTTCAACCTACATTGCTTCTTCATAACATTCGGGTTCACCAGAATCAGTCAACAATAAATAATATAATGAGGAGAGTATCATTCAGGGGTATTACTTATCGGTAGATCTTCTAACACCACTTTCAGGTGTTTGGGGTGCCTTTTGCTGTTGTGGTGGTTGCTGTTGTTGTGGTTGTTGATTATTATTATTTTCAGGCACCTTTACTTTTTCAGTGATATCATCAAGAACTGTGTATTCCTTGTTTTCTTTTTCCTATTTGTTTTCCTGCAACTGATTCTTATACAAGACCTTTTCATTGAATATTACATATATGCTCCTAATGATTTTGTGATTTTCATATGCATATAAGTGATAACCAAATTCATTAACACCATATCCAATAAAGATACATTTCTTTGACTTTGCCTCAAGCTTTGTTCTATTTTCTTTATTAATATGGACAAAGGCCTCGCAATCAAAAGGCTTTAAAAAAGAGTAGTTTACCTTTTTACCTGTCCATGCTTCCCCTGGAACACCACCATCCAAGTAACTTGAAGGCCCTCTTTTTATTAGATAAACAACAGCATCTACAACATTTGCCCAAAATTGTAAAGGCAATCTTGCATGCAATCTCATGCACCTTGCACTCTCCATGATTGTTCTGTTCATCCTTTTTGACACACCATTTTCTTGTGGTGTTCTTGGAAATGTCTTCTCTCTACGAATTCCATGCTCTGAATAGTACCTATCAAACTCTTTGCTGCAATATTCACCTCAATTGTCTAATGTGAGACACTGCAATTTTTTTCCTGTCTCAATCTCAACCAAAGCTTTCCATCTCTTGAAAGTATCAATTACATCAGATTTATTCTTGTAAGGACTATGGACACCACATATCTCCACAATGGTATGATATTGTCCACTTTGGGCCTAAGCCCTCATGGATTTGTTTTTGGGCTTTACCCCCAAAAGGCGTCATACCAATGGAGATATTTGTCCATCCTTATATACCCATGATCCTCCCCACTTCTAGTCAATGTGGGACTTTGATCGTATACCCAACAATCCTCCCCTCAAACAAAGGAGCATCGAGCCTCCCCTCAAATGATTATCCATCCATCCACTCTCTACCAACCAGGATTCTCCGCTCCAATGCATTGGAAGCACACGCCTTACATGGAGCACCACCTGCCTTGAGAGCTTGCTCTATCCCAGGTCAAC
>APFE031465588.1:7362-61757 GCA_000404065.3 Pinus taeda | reverse complement strand
AGCCCTCATGGATTTGTTTTTGGGCTTTACCCCCAAAAGGCCTCATACCAATGGAGATATTTGTCCATCCTTATATACCCATGATCCTCCCCACTTCTAGTCAAAGTGGGACTTTAATCGTATACCCAACAATTCTTAATACAATAAATCCAAGTTTTTATAGTTGCATCGTCAATAAAAGTAACATAATAGTGAGAGTTACCGAAAGATGATACTTGAGCAGGTCCCCATACATTTGTATGCACAAGCTCTAATTTTTTGCTCTTCTTTTCTTTCCCAACTCTGAGAAATATGACTCTCTTCTGTTTTCCATAAATGCAATTCTCACAAAAGTCCAAATTAACATTCTTCAAACCCGGCAACAAATTCCTTGAGTGAAGAATCTTCATCCCCTTTTCACTCATGTGTCTGAGCCTATGATGCCATAATGTTGCATCTGCTCCTTTGGAAGCTAAAGCATTAACAGAGTTAGAAATACCATTGCACAAATACAATGTACCAACCTTTTTGCCTTTTACTATTACCAGGGCTCCTTTGGTGACCTTCCAAGCTTTATCTGTGAAAGTTTTCACACAACCTTCACTGCCTAACTGCCCTGTTGAAATCAGATTTTTCTTTAGATCTGGAACATGCCTATCCTACTTTACTAGCCATTGGTTTCGATTTTGTTGTTTTACAAGAACCTTACCCATTCCAACAATTTTACAAGGTTTATCATCACCCAAACAAACTTGTCCAAAATCTCCTTGAACATAGTCATGAAAGTATTTCTTATCAGGTGTGGCATGGAATGAGGCCCCTGAATCTACCACCCAGGAATCAATAATATTTTCAAAGGAAACAATCAAAGCATCTTGTAAAACTTCACCTATCACATTTGCTTCATGATTGTTTTCTTGCTATGCATCTCCTTCTTCTCCTTTCTGAGATCTACAGTCTTTCTTTAGGTGTTTTTTCTTTCCGCATTTCCAGCACACTATCCCCAATCTAGACTTGGATTTTCCTTTCCTTGATTTACTGTGATATCCTGAGCTCTTTCCTCTTTCCATTTTTCTTCCCCTAGAATTTGCACTTAAAGCATTACCCAGTGTCTCACCAGAGCTTTCTGTTGCATTTCCTCGCTAAGGATAGCACCGACAACATCATCAAACTTTAAAGTACTAGATCCAAAAACAGAGTTACTAATGGCCATTACTACACCATTCCAACTTTCTGGCATTGAGCACAAGAATAACAAAGCTCTAACTTCATCATCAAAGTTTACCCCTACAAAACTTAATTGACTTCTAACTGTATTAAAATCATTTAAATGGTCTGCAACAGATCCATCTTCTGACATCTTCGTATTAAATAACCGTTTCATAACAAATACCTCGTTTGAGGCCAAGGGTTTTTCATATAGCTTCCCCAACGCCTTAATCAAACCCTCTGTTGTTGTTTCCTTTGAAATGTTGAAGATGACCTACGCTGTGAGGCACAACCATACTGTTCTGAGTGCCTTTCTATCGAGGAGGTTCCATTCTTCATTTTTCATACCCGTCAGCATCTTTGTTTTTCCGCCCAATGGTAGGTACATATCTTTCTGATACAGATAATATTCCATCTGTATCTTCCACGGCGAGAAGTTTTGGCTGTTAAATTTCTCAACCCTAAACTTACCATCTTTCGCCATTGCTCCCACTCGAACTAGGAACCCTTCTCTCCTGTGAGTTTATCAACCAAATAGACCTTCGGCTCTGATACCAGTTTTTAGAAAATTATATATTACGAAGCAATGGAACACATAAAATATTGCAGAAATACAAACACAGAAAATGCATAAAACAAGAGAGACACAGATATACGTGGTTCACCCAATTTGGGCTATGTCCACCCCGAAAAGCCAGTCCTTACTTTCTATTATCCAGCAAAATGAAGGGACACAACCTGCAGTCGATCCACTGTAATGTCCTCTATTTTCTCTCACAGTCTCACCTCTCTGCTTCTCGCTCAGAGAATACACATCTATTTCACAGTCTCAAATACAATTCCCTCATACAAAAAGAGGGGTTTCCTTCTAGGGCAAAAAACCCTAAACTAAACATAAGTTGTACCGTCAGATCGTCCGCCTAATGAACGGCCCAGATTGATTAGAAATTACTATACTTTTACAAGGAAATTTTACATTTGGTTTTAGCTTTGGTGGCGCTGCCCCCGAATCCCCCGCCAGGGGACCACTGGCCCCCGGACCCCCCAGTCAGGGGGGATCGGCCCCCCCGAACCCCCGCAGGGGGGAGAAGTCCCCCCCACATGGAGAGGTGTACAAACTTCCTAGGGTATACATCTGGCTGAAACAAATACCTCTGAACAATCATGCTCCACACCCAACAAGTTCATCTACCCTCATGACTCTTCATCTACTCTCTGACTATTACATCCAACTATTGACACTTGAACTTCCACTTGACATGAGGTTACATTACAATGCACATGTGATCATGTGAGATGAAATGGCTTGAGAAAGCCATGCAAGACATCACTAACACTCGATCTATTGAGTTGAGACCAACTCTTTGACATGCTTGTAATGGTGAAGGTGGTGAGATGATGCCAATCTTAGTTGTTTGTGATGGTGTGCATGCACCCCATGGTGACATCTTGCTGAAGTGAACTCTTGCCTTTGTTGCATCTGGGTGCATTGATGCGACTCCTTCATCCAACTCGTCTGATATCATGTGCATGGTCTTCTTGGTGCAACCCAACTGGAAACACACTCATGCATAGTTTCCATGCTAATCTACCAATGTGTGCTGATGGTCATGCACATCAATTGTCAACTACATGCTCATCTCCAATTGGACTTTCTTCTTGTCCTCACCTTGGTGAGTGTGATTAATGGGTTGGATCCCATGTGTGCACACAATGACCTACATGCTGTTGAATCCCTTACATATGATCAACAACACTACTCACCATTTCTGCTCCATACCAGCTGCTAGGATAGATCTATAACTTGTATGGGTACAGTTTCATCGTGAGTGCATGTCACGCCCACTGTTGTTCCTGTTCCTGCTACAACTCATTCGTCTGTCTGTGCAACTTCATGTTCTTCCTTGAGTTGTTGCTTCGGCACATGAAACTCCTTCTTTGTTCCATTCTCTATATTCACGCGATCTTCATGTCGCACTGTCACCCCATAGCCCGAGTCTCCAAATTTGCTTTCATCCCCAGTGGATCTGCTTGAGCTTGCAACTTTGTTCCGCCTCTGTGTTGTCAACAACCTTCCTCTTAAATTCGTTGCATTTAGTATGATGCCTTCCATTGTTGTTCATGATGCTACTCGATGTGATGTTACTGCTATCATATCTTAATGTCCTTATCTATGAAAAACTTGATGTGTTTGTGGGTAGGAAAGTTCATAGACACTTGATTGACTACATCCCCAAGTGTGATTTTAACAGTGTCTTCGACTCTGCTCTCTTGAAACCATTGTACCTAAACTACTAAGAGGCAGATGAACACCTACAATACTTGGAGACATGGAAAAACTCATGGCAAGAAATCTCTAAGTGGAAAACCAAAATGAACTTGAGAACTGACTTGCAACATACTTATGTGATTGATCATGAAGGTTGCACAATTTTAGTCGAGAGGTCGGGAGACAGACTACCAAGATTACGTAAGGCATAGTCTTGGCTACTAGGAGACTGGCTGACTACTGGAACAAAGCAATGCACAATCCGTCCTAGTTGCTAGAATTATGCAATGTGCAATCTTATCTGGAAATGGTTGTAGGATCAGTGAATGCATTGTGCAATTATCTGGGCCAACAGTCACTGTCCCTTAGAAATGTGCAAAATAGTCCTAGAGGATAGGGCTTGGGTAGAAATGTGCATTTCTAGAGAGGAAGACAGAGCCTTCCTCCGCATATTATGTAATGTTTTCTCAGTGAAGGAAGATTCTGGACCAAGGCTAGCTAGACTCGTTGATGGGAAACTAAAAGCAAATATGACCGTGAATGCATAGAAACATTAAGTGAAAGTAGAAGTGATTGATCATGCATGAAAACATTGTATGAAAGATTTAGTAAAAAAGCCAACGTGCATGTGGGTGAAGTGAGTCGTCAAATTGGTGACCGATCATGTGACATCAGTGAGATAGAAATGAAAACTGAAATGGTGCTAGTACAAGCTAGTATGTATAAAACAATAGTAAGCGGTCATTGAAATCAAGTAGACATCATTCATACGAAGTGAAACAAAAAAAGTTCCAGAAATGCAACACGAGACATGGGAAGTGGGATTACCCCAAAACAACTGAGTTGAATGTGCCAACAACTCTGAGATATGATGTGGGATGTCAGAGCTGCCAGGTTGATGTGAGGAATGAGCTTTGTAGTTTCTGGTTGATGAGTTTTGATAACATCGAGGTTGTGACGTGCATGCCACAAATCTAGGAAAAGTGACACTTGGTGGGAGGTTTCTGAAGTGATCCTTGCATGTAACCTCCAATTGCCCAAAAATACATCCCTGAAACAAGGGCTTCCTTTGCATGTTCCTTGGGAGAAGCAACCCATGCATGCAAGTCTATTTTTCTTGGTCCCAGAGGAAACTGGTCAACGTAGTTGCACATGCAAGGGGTTGTTCGACTGTTGGAAGAAAATGCGCATTTTTTTAGTTGGGAGCTGGGTTGGATGCCCATGAGATTTGTGCAATTTATGGGTGGAGCAGTTGACTACTGCCCAAATTTTCACAAATTCTGGGCTGAGCAGTTTTGCTGGGGAAAATTGCGCAATTTTCACTGTGAGTGTTGACTGTGAGAATTGCGCAATTCTGTAGCCTAGCAGGCTGCGAGTCAGGATTGCACAATTTCTTGGGGGAGATGGTCAACCTGCAGCTTGACCAAGTCTGGGTAATCAACCTGTGAGAAGAATGCATCGAGATGTGATCGACAAGCTTCCTTTATGCAAGAAAAGCATCGAAGCTTGAGTACTTTATGAAGCAAGACAAAGTGCTACGAAAAGTTGGTAGGGAGGCTCCAAAATGAAGCTAAGGAAAAATTTTGGAGGGTGGTTGTAGCCGCTACATGACTTGGTGACACACTGGTAGAACTCTAGCTCTATGAGTGGACCTTGTTCGTGAAAATCAAGTCTAACACTTTTGGAAGTATTGTTCAGTTCTCAACTCATCTCAGCTTCACACTAGCTTGATTGTAAGATGTAGCATCTGCCAAGCTCTTGGTCAATTGACAAACATTCCAAGACAAGAAAACACAGTTGTTTTGATTAGCGTTGAGGAGTATATTGGTGCACAAGCATTATAGTCATTATAGTCATCATAGTCTTAGTTTCATCTCTGGTGTTGCTCCGATGCCTAAACAGTATCTTGGCAGAGTCAATTTGGCATGCGATCTTCATTTGACACGCACAATACCTCATTAGAAAGATCTATCTAAGGACTAAAACTTTGGGAAGAGAAACATGATCCATTGATCCATGTTTCTCCCATATTTCCCAAAAAACGTCATTTAGGGGCTGAAAATGGCTCTGGAAGTTCAGGACTCGAAAAACTTCTAAAAATAGTAAATTGTGCTACAATTAAGGAAACTAAAAAACTTAAAGAGACAGTTGTGGGGGTCCAAGTGGGATAGGTGGGTGGCCATCAACATCCACCTAGATCATTCCTCCCTGCTTAGGAAGCAATGGTCCCCATTGCGTTGAGTTCCTCCATGAGATGAGGAAAATTTTGCTGAACTTGCTCCCTGTTGAGATGTTCTACAATCTCTAATGTGTCTAGTAATGGTAGAGGGAGGTCCAGATTGAACACATGGTGCAAGCAAAGGAATGGGGGAATGTTGTGCTCCAAAGCATTGTTTCCCACAACCTTGGTGTTGCTGTAAGGACCATCTCAGAGTGGTTTGAGCTTCTGATGGGCTCTTTTAAGGCATTCTTTCTGCAGATGCAACCAGACTTTGTCACCCACTTGAAATTTGTGTGGTACCTGATGCTGATCATGTCAATTCTTGTACTTGGCATTTCCAGAATGGAGTGGCGATATATCGACCCATTGGGTAGAGGTGCTATAGGAGTTAGATCGAATGAATGCTTGACCTGACAATGCAACATTACCTTTGTGGGTGAGGAGAAGATGTCCTTATATTCTTTCATGACCGTATCCGTATGTTGTTTCTATTGCATTGAGGTACCCTTTGTGGGGGTCATGGATGTGGTGATGATATTCCCCTTACTTTGGGATTGAACTAGATAGAAATAAAAATTCCTAGTCTTGGAGATGATCTTACTGCATTTCTTAGCAGAGATCGAAGAGGTGGCAGTAGGTGGGGCTACATATGGTATCCTATATAATGAATTACACAAAGAAATAATAATAGAGAAAGGCCTTGAATCATTCACAACATGTCGCCTCCACAAGTATGGCTGGCCTAATAATACATCACAAACATCCAGAGGTGGAACATCACATAATACCTTGTCTGTTAAGGGCTTGATGTTGTGGGAAAGTGTTGTGTTGTACAACAACCCCCCATTTCATAAAATTTTTATACAAAATCATAATATGAAATGGGTCCCTTTTAAAATAAAACTTAGATGTGTGAATAAATTGGTATTAACCCATCATAAGAAAAACCTTTATCAAACGACTTAAGGTAGATGAACTATTTTAAAAGCCTTTTGAATAGAAATAAAGTGGGTCTTTAAAAATTATAATTTTTTTTGTTATTGCGGTAAAGCGATCGCAAGATCGCATATCATAATAACAAAGGAAGCATGCACAAAGATACATTCATTCTTTCTGATCTAAAAAGCATATTGCAATCAGACATTGGGGAAGTCAAATGACAAAGCACAATGTAATAGAACCCCTTTAATTTATCCAATACGATAAAGCGTATCGGCATCAGCAATAACAATCAACACATGATTAAAGGCACACCCGAATCCTCTGATGCGATAAGGCATATCACAATCGGTGATCGACGAAATCATATTGGCATGGAAATAAAGCCCGAATCTATTCCCCGATTGCGATGCATTAATAAGGTGCATATCTTGAGAACATATTTAAAAGGCTTGCATGCATTGTATCACCTTTCAGTGATCGGAGGATGTTTAAGACAAATATTAAAACCTTTCCCTTCATGTTATCAATCGCCGATTTGCGATTTACCTCTAATTACCCATCAAAGAAATCTAAACCAACCTTCAATGAATCATTTGGCATATAAATGACATGATGGGAATTTAAAGCCTCTTTTACCACGATTGACTGGTTAAATGGCTAATCAATGAAGCAATTAAGGGATGATTTTTCTTTAGATTTTATCCGCAGAGGTTTCACTATAATCCATTATCACCTGCTGATCGACGTAATTCTTTCATATTGGTCTATACAACATTTCTCTGTATCACATTTTTCTCATCGCTTGTGCAGAACTCCGCTGAAATAAGAAATTTGAAACAAATGGGAAAGAGATCAAAGAAATCCACAGCAGCAGCAACTCCTATAGCAATAGTGCAGCCAACTAAGGATCTAGGGCCAAGAAAACAAGGGTTAATCTCAGACACTACATGCCTCGGCCTTGGGAATACTAGTTGGGAGAGCATTTATAATTTAATTGAAGCAAAGGAGCCTTAGGAAATACTAGAAGAAGCCACAGCTGACTCAACAAGCAAGTTGGAAGCATCCCTCAGAGATTTATCTTATTCATATTTGCACAGAATAGCAGCATGAGAAAATATTCTTCCATACACTGACATAGTGAGATGGGTGGTAGAAGAAATTCCAGTTTCAAACAGAACATTTTACACAGTTGACGGGAGGATTTTTGGCTCGTTTCAACCTGATGATTTAAGGAAAATGTATCACTTGCCTGAGCCTGAAAAGAGGTACAACAAAGCCTTCCTTAAAAAATTTGCAAATGAAAACGAGACAAAATCAACCCCGATTAAGCAGTGGAGACAGAATCCTGAGAAGCACAAATACGAATCATCAGCTAAGTACTCTATAGAATCATTGGCTTCTCCTTATTGTTATGTCGGGGCTATGATGTATAGAATGTGGGGGATACATGACTCTGCTAAATTCACTATTGTAATGGTCCCTTTAATGGAAGCATCAGTCAATAGTTATGTGATGGATTGGGCAAACATTTTGTCCGACAAATTAACCACAACAATTCTTGAATTTAGATCAAATTCACACGAAACTACCAGGACCATTCCCCCTTTTTATTATAGTGCTTATAATATGGTAACTTCAGTTTGTTCTAAGCTAAACATTGAACCCCAAAAGTCCGCCATTCATATTGTAAAATTGGATAGAACTAAGGTCTAGGTTTTAGGAGAAATCAATTCAGTCACGATCAGATTATCAGCTGATCTGAGAGTGGTTCAGAGAATCGATATTTTAATCACTGATATACCTGAATTCTATGGCTTGATTTTGAGTAGAGATTGGTCTGAGAAACTTCATGGTTATATTTCCACCAATTGGTCTCATATGTGGCTCCCTTATAAAGGAAATCCAAATCAGGTCAAGATCGATCGGTAGAAACACATGACCCATACTGTTATTGAATTTGAACAAGAAAATCAACCAATAGCATTCAATAACAATATTTTGGGGAATTTACTCATTTGAATCACTCTTTGGCAATTTCACCGCCCAACCATCACCTTTCTCAATTAATAATTTCACATCCCAAATAGAAAACTTTTCACAAACAAATACATCAAGATCTGTTAATATTATTGAGGAAACTATAAATAAAACTGTAGATAAATCTTTGTTCTGGTCATTATATTTTGATGGTTCTAAATCTAGTGAAGGTGCAGGAGCAGGATGTATTTTAGTTAGTCCTGAGGGAGAAAAGACCATGTTATCATGCAGATTGGAATTTGAATGCACAAACAATATAGCTGAATGCACAAACAATATAGCTGAAGGCATTTTAAATTTCTTAACTTCTGATAAGACCTATGATGATCAAATTATTGATGAAAGTGATCATGAATTTCAAATGAAGGAAAAGTCAAAATAAAACTCAATACCTAAACCAGTGGTTAAGCTTGAAGATCCTTATGATATCAAAGACATGTTTAAACAAGTGACTAATTCAAAGCTCCAAAGTTATACTTTGAGATTTGAATTAATAAACTTAGGTATTGAGGATAATCCTCAAAAAATAAATTTGGGATTAGGACTTTCTTCAGAAGAAATAATTTCATTCATTAGATTGTTGCATAAATATAAAAATGTCTTCACTTGGAAATATGATGATTTGAAAACATATGATACATCTATCATTCAGCATACTATTCCAATGATTTTTGAACAAAAACCAGTACAACAAAAGTTAATGAAGATTCATGCTAACTTAGAGAGTCAAATAAAAACTGAATTAAACAAACTCTTGAAAGCTAAGATCATTTTTCCTATGAGACATTCAAACTGGGTGTCTGATATGGTGCTAGTAAGGAAGAAAAATGGAGACATTAGAATCTGTATTGATTTCAGGAATCTTAATAAAGCAAGTCAAAAGGATAACTTCCCTTTACTTACCATGGAACAAACACTCCATTCAATAACTGGTTCTGAGTTAATGTCCTTCTTAGATGGTTTTTCAGGGAATAATCAAATGTTGGTCCACCCTGATGATAGACTTAAGACTACCTTTAGAGCCAAGTGGGGAACTTATGCCTACCAAAAAATTCCTTTTGGATTAATCAATGCTGGAGCTACATTCCAACGAGTGATGGACATATCATTTAAAGGATTGATCAATAAATCAATAGTTGTCTATTTAGATCATATTACTATATTTTCCAAAAAATTATCAAATCATTTACATGATTTGAAACAAATATTTGAACGCTACAAAAAGTATGGTATCTCACTCAATCCAAAGAAGTCATTTTTTTCTCTTAATCAAGGTAAGCTCTTGGGCTTCATTGTTTCAAAAGATGGTATTTATATTGATCCAGATAGAATCAAAGAGATTTCTGATATTCCATTCCCTCATAATAAAAAATCCATGCAGTCATTTTTAGGTCAAATTAACTTTGTAAAAAGATTTGTTCCAGATTTTTCCCAGATTATTTTGCCATTACAAACCATGATCAAGAAAAATTCGGTGTTTAAATGGGGGCCTATAGAAAAAGAGGCATTTGATTCCATCAAACAATCATTCATAAATGCCCCTGCTTTGAGCACTCCTAATTCTTAAAATCATTTCATGCTATATACCTTTGCATCTGATTCATCTTATGCAGCAATGCTGACAGAAATTAACGATCAAAACTTGGAAGCACCAATCTCATTTTACAACTCAAATCTTCAATGTGCTGAACTTAATTACTCGGAAGTTGAAAAACAAGCCTTTGTTGTGTACAAAGCCATTAAACACTACAGGCCCTTTCTCTTAAAAGCTCACAGAAAAGTTACAGTCCATTTTTCGGCAGTAACACAATTACTAGTTCAAAGGGATTTAGGAGAAAAGAGAGCAAATTGGGTCACAACATTAAAATAATATGAATTGGAAATCAAACCAGCAAATATTGTCAAAGGCCAAGGTTTTTGCAGGTTGTTAGCCAGAGCATCCAATATTCAAGAACCTCAAGGTACAAAAGATACTAAAGAAATCAATCAGATAAGTATCACCAATCCTGAATCTCAATATGCAGATATGATTTTCTATTTGAAAAATGGATATGCTCCTTCTAATCTTTCCTATAAAAACAAATGAGCCATAAGATTGAAAGCAAAAAACATCATAATTGTAGTTGATGTATTATTTAGACGAAATTATGATTCAATCTTATTAAGATGCCTAGAAAAACCTGAAGCGCAAAAGGTCTTGCAGGAGGTACATGACGGACCAGCAGGAGGACATTTTGGAGCTAATACAATAGCTCACAAAATTATTCATGCTAGATATTATTGGCCCACCCTGTTCAGAGATACTCATGAATATGTAAGGAAATGCCAAAGTTGTCAAACCACCAGTGGAAGACAAAGAAATCTAGCTTTCCCTTTGCAACCGGTCAACATTGAACAACCTTTTGAACAATGGGGATTGGACATCATTGGAGAAATCACTCCACATTCATCCAAGAAGCATAGGTATATCCTTATAGCTACCAATTGAATTACTAAGTGGGTTGAAGCAATACCTTCGAAGACAGCAAACTCTGAGGCAATCATTGAATTCATAGATCAATCCATTATTACCAGGTTTGGTGTCCCAAACGCTCTTATTTTTTATAATGCATTTTGTTTCTCTGGAAATTCTATATTTGAGTTTGCTATCAAAAGGGGATTTAAATTGAATTATTCTGCGAACTACTACCCTCAGGGTAATAGTTTAGCAGAATCTACCAATAAAAATCTTATCAAAATCATTAAGAGAACTATCGAGCAGAATCATAAAAACTGGCATAAATATTTGATATTTGCACTATGGGCTAACTGAATAACATAGAAGGCCTCCATAGGCACTTCTCCATTTAATCTAGTATATGGAAAGGAAGTTGTTATACCAGCAAACTTAGTACTTCCATCACTAGCTTTAGTGCAGTTTATAGAAGAGAATCCCTATCTTCTATTCAACTTAGACATGATCAAATTCTAAAATTAGAAGAAGAGAGGGAAAAAGCCCGAATTATACATACAAAACATCAGCATATTATTAAGTCATCTTTTGATGCAACTTCAACCAGCTCAAAACACTTACAAGTTGGTGATATAGTTTTGAAACGGGACAAATCCCATGAGGATAAAGGAAAACACACTAAGTTCCAGAAAATGTGGCTTGGACCATTCCAAATCAACGAGAAGATATGACCTTCTACATTCATATTGCAAGATCTATCAAGAAAGAGAGATTCTCTTCCTGTTAATAGCCTTATCTTGAAAAAATTCTTCAATTGAGGAGGTAACCCTTTCTCCCTTTGTAAATATTCAATTTTCAGCAGAATTTGTGTGCATAACTTATTTTGTTTAGAATATTAGGAAAATAAAGTTGTAAAAAGCCTCCCATTGGTCTTTGCTATATTGGAAAAGTTACTCAAAAGAAAATAGTCTTGATATTTACTTTTAAGAAATGGAAGCTTTAAAAGAAAAAGAAAATTCTAAGAAATTAGGTACAATTAAATTCTAAAAATCCCATTTTATTTTTTTGAAACCTTCACAAAACTTAGAAGTATTGTAAATCATTTTAATGTTTTAAAAATCCTGATATCGGTTATCAATACAAAACAGAGACTGATTCAATCTTAGCATCCTCAAATCTCACCCTATCATCCATATTCTCTTAAGGAGAAAATTGTTCATCCCATCCATCAAAGTTTATAATTATTCATAGTGTAATTCTAAAATATATTTGATATAAAATATAAGAGGTCTTGTTACAATCCTGCTTACCATGATCATAGGGGAATAGTTCAATTGACATTACCAACACTGCATACCAAAACAGGGTCATGGCTTATAATTATAGGACAAGGGGTCTCATCATGAGCCAACTTATTTAGTTAAATTACAACTAATGAATAGCATTGTCAACAGTAGGCCACTAAACAAGGACAATGGCTTTTTATCTTACAAAATAAGGAAAAAAGGAAAAGTAATACAAAAATATGGAAACATATCTTTTGGATTCATTCTTTTTAATTATACTCTGAAAATGGATGGAATAATGAATGGTCAAATGGTTAAAAGGTAACCCTGTCGAGACTATAAACGTTTTCTAGCAGCAGAGGCTCTACTTATGACAAAGGAGTCATTATAAAAGCTAAGCTGGAAATTTCTTTTGTTTTATCGTTATCAACCAATTTCGGCTGATGTAAAACTTAGAATGTATTTAATTTTAACAAGAGAAGGAAATAGCAGAAATAGTTAACATTACTTTTAGAATCTATTATTATCTAGTTATATTAGATTTTCTCTATCATCTAAGATTTCCAGATTAAGAAAGTCTAAGTATTTTAATTAATTTCTCAGAGATAACTGTTTCTCTCAGTGAATCGCCAATTGTTGTGCTGTACAACAACCCCCCATTTCATAAAAAATTTATACAAAATCATAATATGAAATGGGTCCCTTTTAAAATAAAACTTAGATGTGTGAATAAATTGGTATTAACCCATCATAAGAAAAACCTTTATCAAAAGACTTAAGGTAGATGAACTATTTTAAAAGCCTTTTGAATAGAAATAAAATGGGTCTTTAAAAATTATAAATTTTTTCGTTATTGCGATAAAGCAATCGCAAGATCGCATATCACAATAACAAAGGAAACATGCACAAAGATACATTCATTCCCTCTGATCCAAAAATCATATCACAATCGGATATCGGGGAAGTCAAATGACAAAGCACAATGTAATAGAACCCCTTTAATTTATCTGATGTGATAAAGTGTATCGCCATCGGAAATAACAGTCAACAGATGATTAAAGGCACACTCGAATCCTCTGATGTGATAAGGCATATCACAATCGGTGATCGGTGAAATCACAGTGGCACGACAATAAAGCCCGAATCCATTCACCGATCATGATCCATTAATAAGGTGCATATCTTGAGAACATATTTAAAAGGCTTGCATGCATTGTATCACCTTTCGATGATCAAAGGATGTTTAAGGCAAATATTAAAACCTTTCCCTTCACATTATCAATCGTCGATTTGTGATTTACCTCTGATTACCCATCAAAGAAATATAAACCACGCTTCAATGAATCATTTGGCATATAAATGACATGATGGGCATTTAAAGCCTCCTTTACCATGATTGACATGTTAAACGGCTAATCAATGAAATAGTTAAGGGAAGATTTTTCTTTAGATTTTATTCGCGGAAGTTTCACTATAATCCATTATCACTTGTTGATCGACGTAATTCTTTCATATTGGTTTATAGCAGCATTTCTCTGTATCATGTTTTTCTCGTCGCTTGTGCAGAACTCTGCTAAAATAGGAAATTTGAAACAAATGGGAAAGAGATCAAATAAATCCGTAGTAGCAAAAACTCCTACAGCAACAGTGCATCCAGCTAAGGATCCAGGGCCAAGCAAAAAAGGGTTAATCTCAGACACTACGAGCCTCAGCCCTGGAAATACTAGTTGGGATAGTCTTTACAATTTAATTGAAGCAGAGGAGCCTGAGGAAATATCAGAAGAAGCCACAGCTAACTCAACGAGAAAATCGGAAGCATCCCTCAGAGATTTAGCTTGTTCATATTTGCACAGAATAGCACCATGAGAAAAGATTCTTCCATACACTGACATAGTGAGATGGGTGGTAGAAGAAATTCCAATTTCAAACAGATAATTTTGCATAGTTGACGGGAGGATTTTTGGCTCGTTCCAACCTGATGATTTAAGGAAAATGTATCACTTGCCTGAGCCAGAAAAGAGGTACAACAAAGCCTTCCTTAAAAAATTTGCAAATGAAAATGAGTCAGAATCAGCCCCAATTAAGCAGTCGAGACAGAATCCTGAGAAGCACAAACATGAATCATCAAGTAAGTACTATGTAGAATCATTGGCTTCTCCTTACAGTTATGTCGGGGCTATGATGTGTAGAATGTGGGGGATACATGACTCTGCTAAATTCACTATTGAAATGGTCCCTTTAATGGAAGCAGCAGTAAATAGTTATGTGATGGATTAGCCAAACATTTTGTCCAACAAATTAGCCACAACAATACTGAATTTAGATCAAATTCACGCAAAACTACCAGGACCATTCCCCCTTTTTATTATAGTGCTTATATTGTGGATACTCTCTGTTTTAACTCTGAATATCCAGTACTCAGATGGAGATGGACTCCACAAGACCCTAAGCCAATCCATTATCATCAAATGTTATGGAAAGCTCACTACAAATATCATTTGTACAAAATCTGTAATGGTTTTATGTTGCCTATCTACTATGCTATTTTTGATAAACCTGCCCCTAGGATTTCCGAGGAAGCAAGGATCGACTTGACTGTTGTATGGAATTGGTTCAGAGAAGACAAATTCACCTATATAAGGCTTTTTGGTAGCCTTATAAAACCCCATGCTCTTCCCTTATATGTGCTCGATAAGTTATTAGCTCGGGAATTGGCCTATTAGATAACAACAGAAGGGACATCCAAAACCCTTAGAAATTCTAATAAGCAGGTATGGCCTTCATTTCCTTTGAGATGTGGTGTTTACACTCTCCATGATTACAAACATGTAGAAAAGGAAACAGAAAAAATACAAATGATCAATCTTGCAACAATTAGCCATCGACAATATGATCCAAGAAAAGTTGGCAATAATGTTCTTGAACAAGCCAATCTTACAAAGTTTGATCATGAAAAGGATGAATTTGATGACCTGTTTTCCTTAGCAGAATCATTATTTTAGGTAAAAACATTGGCTAGGATCAAGTATAAATATGAAGGGTTGGAAGTGTTTAGTAGGCTTAGAGAAAAGAGGTTGCAAACTCTGCCTCTGGACTTATTAGCCACTACCTGAGAAATCCAGTCAAGCGAGCTTGAACAACAAATTGTTGACAAACCTCCTGTTGTAGGAAAAAATACTGAGAAAGAAAAAGAGCTAGAATAGGAGAAAGAACAGAAAAAGGGCAGTGAACACATGGATATAGATTCTCAGATTGATCCCAAGCTCCTTAAAGAATGGAAACAGTTCGATTCCATTATAAGAAATCCTAAGAATTCACAGGGTTTTAATACACCTGAAGTGACAATTGGTCACAAGACAGCAACAAGTATGGTTCCAATTGAAGGAACTAGTGGCCTACCCATAAGTAAGGATGTAGAGATAATTCCTAATGATCCATCGGATGAAATTCTTTTTCATATAGAAGACATACCACCTTTATATGTCTTTTACAACCCTAAGCATAGGGCTGTAGTAAAAAGACAAAGGGAAAAGAGAAGGCTTGATCAATCTTCCCTTTTACCTACATAGACAGAGATGGCTAATGTGGTATGGAAAGAATAATTCAATCCTTCTGAAGACCTCACAAAACTCTCTCAATATGTCGGGGCCTACTTAGCAGCTACTATGGATAAAGCATCAGAAGTGAGCAATTTAATCAAGGAAAAAGATCAGTTAATTATTTCATTGGAGGCACAGGTATCCAAAAGGCAGCAGAGAATAGAACAATTAAAACAATATTTAGCAACATAGAAGCAAGTAAACAACCAACTAAATGAGAAATTGCTCAAGGAGAAGCAGAGGATAGACCAAAGTGCAGTACAGGAACAAAAAGAATTATCCACAGCATTGGCCAAGCTAAACACAATGAATGCACAAATCAGTAAAACAAAAGATGAGAAAATCGCTCAACTATCACAACAGGTATAAAAGTTCAAGAGTTTTCCTCAACCAGCAGAATTCAGGTCCGAAGTTCTTCAAATCAATAAGGCATTGATTAAGCAGTTAAATTTACTATGTCATAATATTTCCCTTGCTGAGCCCCTCTGCAAGATTTCTTCATCAATGATTGACAAATCAGTTGACACCAGGTAGAATTTGGAACAGGCCGATGAGACTTTAACAAACTTTCTGGCCTGGCAAGAAACCAGTGAAGGACAAGCTGCAAATCTGCCTAAAATTCTAGAATCACACAAGGGGATTCTTTTTCTAGAATGACAGCCACAATTAATGAAAGTAGAAAGGGAAACTTCAAGATGTAGATCAGAAACTGATAATTTGATTGAGTTAATTAATGATACTCTTTATTTTTCTAATCTGATTTCACAGTGCACTCCAGGTAAACTACCATCAACTAAAGCATTGGAACAGACATGCAAACAAGAAT
Organism: Pinus taeda; assembly: GCA_000404065.3. Taxonomy (NCBI): domain Eukaryota; kingdom Viridiplantae; phylum Streptophyta; class Pinopsida; order Pinales; family Pinaceae; genus Pinus; species Pinus taeda. The sequence goes on along the minus strand of APFE031465588.1, from coordinate 44,937 downwards.
TGGGAAAGAAGGAGTGATTAATCGCAGGCATCCAAAGTTTAACTTGGGATACCTTTTGCTTCTTCCTAGTTAAACAATACAGTCAAAGGGCAGCACTGAAATGTTTAACCGATGCGATCAATTACCTGATTCCTCAAATTCATGATGCTACGTATTCAGCCCAACTACATTCACGTCTGAGTCACCCCCAAGAATTGCAACCAATGCTTACTATCTACCAACTCAAGCCAAAGGGTGATCAGCCGAAACAGTGAATCAATCTACTGACTACAGGCAAGCCTATTTTAAGGATATCTTTATGATTTGGTTATACCACCTACTAGCATTTTTATTTCATAATTAGTAAGCTTAGATAGTATTTATAGACCCTTTCATGTATTTAGAAGGGGTCCTTAATTTTTGTATAAAATTGGATCGGGAAGTCACACTATTTTGCTTCTGATATATTTTTTTATGAAGACTGGGCTTATATTCTGAATTTTAATGAAGAATGCTTTGATGAGATATGCACTACTGCTTTTTGTGAGAGTGTTTCTAAGTCAGAAGACGGAATTTGAATGCGATTAATATCGGGATGGATCCAAATTACATATGGTACTATTATCTATGTCTTTGCTCCATTCTTTTATATGAATCGCCATTTATTTAATCTTGCTATCATTGGATATATATGTGTTTTAACAGCAGTCCTTACACTTATCACTATTGAATGTTTAAGGAATGTTATTTTTTCAATCATATTTATGTCAATGATATATGAAGAATAGTGTAATAATGTTTTAATGATTACTTTGTTCAACTACTTGAACAAAGTAATTATCATATGAATGAATGTCTTTGTTTACCAATAGAAGTCATCTATATGCCTATTTGTAGATAAAGATCATCAAAAGTTGCACTAAAGTAGAAATTTCCCGAGATAGATTAGTTGTTTATAATTTTATATTTTAGAATAAATCATCCATCATTATCATTAGATAGTAGAAAATCAACCACTTATCCATCCTATTTACAAACCATTGGGAAACTGGTCCCATTATATCGAGTCGGGGTCACCACACCAAATGGAAAAGGAGCTGCCTTTAACGTCCGAACCGAGTGGTTTTCCCCGATGTTGATGCAATGATTTTCGAGGCATCAACATTTTTGGCACTAGAAGGAGGGTATGAACTATGAATAGCAAGCGAACCCAAACTTACAACCCATTCTGAGAGTAAATCTCCCTCCACCTCACCTCTGATTTCTCCTTTGCATATTGGACCTCCAGTCTTCAAACGAGAAGAAGAGGAGTCAACTACCACCTCTCAACCCCAACATACCCCAGAACGATTAACTCTTGGGTCTCCTGAGGTACAGTCTCTAATCCATAAACTTCAAGGCTTTTCGATATCACCACAAAAATATGAGGTATCTCAAGGCAGTGAGACTTCACAATTCATTCCACCTCACCACCTCACCAGACTTCAGAGTGGAAAGCTTGGTATTGAACCTACTGAGTTGCCCTTACCTAAAAGGAAAAGGGCAAGAAAGACAACTGAAGGATCTGATAGTGAGACTATCTCATCATCATCCATTTCATCTTCTCTAGTGCAAAGTCAACCATCCACTCCTCCATTACACATTGTTGTTCAAGAGGGATCAGGAACTTCAACATCCCAACCTCCTCAAACCTCAATATCATCTCCTTCCCAAACATCTAGAATTTCATCGGCAATATCATCTAGTATTGGTTCTACAATGGCTCAAAATCCATGGAATAACCTTGGTGCAGTCACGATGCCTGCACCATTACATCCATGGCCAGCACACCATGAAAAATGGTTGCCGAAATTTAATCCAGATGCAGGAATACAAGCTGATGAGCATATTAACAACTTCATGTTGGCAGTTAACTTAAAAGGAGTGACTAAAGAAGATGTGTTGTTAGGATTTTCCCTTATATTTTACAAGGATCAGCTGGGTCTTGGTATTTTTCCTTGCCCTCAGGATCCATTACAAGTTGGAACATTTTTCAAGAAAAGTTCCTGACTAAGTATGGTGATGACAGACCTCTAGCAACTTTAATCAATGATCTCTCGTATCTTAGGTAGAATCAAAAGAACCTATAAAGGATTTCATTTCACGGTTCAATAAACTCTTGAATAAGATTCCAACTACCTCTAAACCAAGTGAGAAAATCAGAAGCGAATGGTATATAATAGCTTTAACTTCAAATATAGCTATCTTTGTAGATAGAGCTGCAAAACCAACTCTAGAGAAAAACATGAAAGAGGCACTTGCCGTAGAGAAACACATTATTTCTTTAGAAAAAAAGGTTTCTCTTGAAGATAGAAAGTCCAAAAAAGTTTCTTTCAAAGATGATTCAAAGAAGAAAACCCCTAAAGACTCATATGATATGCAGCGTCTCCAAAAACTTCTCAAGACTATGTCAAACAAAATGGTAGAAATCAAAAAACAAGTAGTTGAGAGTTCAACAAAAAGGCCATTTAGAAACTTCAAGAAGCCTGAACCAAAACCACCAAATGCCATATCCAATGCAAACTCAGATCCTGAGGAGCAAGAAGAAGAAGAACCAGTCTTATCATCTGAAGAACCTGAAGAAGAAGACATTGTAGAATGTCATGGGATGTGAGACTTTGTTTTGCCTAATTCTGATACCGAAAATGAACAGGAAGCTTTCCCTGTAACTACCAGGAGTAAGCGTACTCCTAAACCTGTTTGAATAACTCAAAATAAAAGGAATGCAGGGACCACTACTACCAAAGAAAAGGTTCCCACAAAGAAATCTACGACAAGATCGTCCCAAAATCAGCCATCAACTTCAAATCCACCTCCAACATCTAAGACATTAGTAGTTACAGATTCTATGGACTACAATATTATTGAAGACATGAAGAAAACAAAGGAAAATATCACTATGTTTGAGCTTAGCAAACTCAAACATCAACAAAAATTGCTACTTAAGGAGTTAAATGTTGTACCTTCTTCTCCTCTTCTCAATGCTGTATTGTCTGAATCTACTAATGAGTCAGGTAAACCACCTCCTGGTAGAGTAGAAGCTACTGATGTTGTTTTAATTAGGGATAGATCCAATTCCCATACTCCTCCTTTTCTCTTAACCTACGAGATCTATAATAGAAATCTACACAACTCTTTGATTGACTCGGGGGGCTTCCTCTAATATAATGCCAACTTTAGCTTGTTCTAAGTTGAACATTGAACCCCAAAAGTCCGCAATTCATATTGTACAGTTGGATAGAACTAAGGTCCAGGTTTTAGGAGAAATCAATTCAGTCACGATCAGATTATCAACTCATCCAAGAGTGGTTCAGAGAATCGATATTTTAATTGCTGATATACCTTAATTCTATGGCTTGATTTTGAGTAGAGATTGGTCTAAGAAACTTCATGGTTATATTTCCAATGATTGGTCTCATATGTGGCTCCCTTATAAAGGAAATCCAAATCAAATCAAGATCGATCAAGAGAAACACATGACCCATACTGTTACTGAATTTGAACAAGAAAATCAACCAATAGCATTCAATAACAATATTTTGGGGAATTACTCATTTGAATCATTCCTTGGCAATTTCACTGCCCAACCATCACCTTTCTCAGTTAATAATCTCACATCTCAAATCGAAAACTTTTCACAAACAGATACATCAAGATGTGTTAATATTACTGAGGAAACTGTAAATAAAACTGTAGATAAATCTTTGTCCTGGTCATTATATTTTTGTGGGTCTAAATCTAGTGAAGGTGCAGGAGCAGGATGTATTTTAGTTAGTCCTGAGGGAGAAAAGACCATGTTATCATGCAGATTGGAATTTGAATGCACAAACAATATAACTAAATATGAAGCCTTGATTCAAGGACTCTACAAAGCATTTGGTCTTAAAGTTCAATATTTGAAAGTGTTCGATGATTTAGAAAGTGTTATAAAACAAGTTAGAAATACAATTCATTGCCTTTCTAGTCACCTTAAACACTATCAGTCTTTGTTGCAGGACCTTATATCGCAATTTTTAGCTTTCAATATTTCTCCCATCCCTAGGTCCCAGAATGCAGCAGTAGATTTACTAGCTAATGTTGCTTCCAAGCTCCTTCCATATAAAAAAATTACAGTCTAGACATATTTTCAGTAGAGTTAATTTTTAGACCATCAATTCTTGATAATGTCACTAATTGGCGAGTGCTCAATCACGCTGAAGACATTTTAAATTTATTAACTTCTGATAAGACCTATGATGATCAAATTATTGATGAAAGTGACCATGACCTTAAAATGAAGGAAAAGAAAGAAGAAAACTCAATACCTAAACCAGTGGTTAAGCTTGAAGATCTTTATGATATCAAAGACAGGTTTAATAAGGTGACTAATTCAAAGCTCCAGAGTTCTACTTTGAGATTTGAATTAATAAACTTAGGTATCGAGGATAATCCTCAAAACATCAATTTGGGATTAGTACTTTCTTCAGAAGAAAGAATTGCATTCATTAGATTGTTCCATAAATATAAAAATGTCTTCGCTTGGAAATATGAGTATTTGAAAACATACGATACATCTATCATTCAACATACTATTCAAATGCTTTCTGAACAAAAACCTGTACAACAAAAGTTAAGGAAGATTCATCCTAACTTAGAGAGTCAAATAAAAGTTGAATTAAACAAACTCTTGAAATCTAAGATAATTTTTCCTATTAGATATTCGAACTAGGTGTCCAATATGGTGCCAGTAAGGAAGAAAAATGGAGACATTAGAATCTGTATTGATTTCAGGAATCTTAATAAAGCAAGTCAAAAGGATAACTTCCCTTTACCTAACATGAAACAAACACTCCATTCAGTAGCTGGTTCTAAGTTAATGTCCTTCTTAGATGGTTTTTCAGGGTATAATCAAATATTGGTCCACCCTGGTGACAGACTTAAGACTACCTTTAGAACCAAGTGGGGAACTTATGCCTACCAAAAAATGCCTTTTGGATTAATCAATGGTGGAGCTACATTTCAAAGAGCGATGGACATAGCATTTAAAGGATTGATCAATAAATCAGTAGTTGTCTATTTAGATGATATTAATGTATTTTCCAAGAAAAGATCAAATCATTTACATGATTTGAAACAAATCTTTGAACGCTGCAGAAAGTATGGTATCTCACTCAATCCAAAGAAGTTCTTTTTTTCTCTTAATCAAGGTAAGCTCTTGGGCTTCATTGTTTCAAAATATGGTATTTATATTTATTCAGATAGAATCAAAGAGATTTCTAATATTCCATTCCCTCATAATAAAGAATTCATGCAGTCATTTTTAGGTCAAATTAACTTTGTAAAAAGATTTGTTCCAGATTTTTCCCAGAATGTTTTGCCATTACAAACCATGATCAAGAAAAATTAGGGGCTTGTAGAAAAAGAGGCATTTGATTCCATCAAACAATCAATCATAAATGCCCTGCTTTGAGAACTCCTAATGTTTCAAATAATTTCATGCTATATACCCTTGCATATGATTCATCTTATACAGCAGTGCTGACACAAATTAACGATCAAAACTTGGAAGCACCAATCTCATTTTACAGCTCAAATATTCAAGGTGTTGAACTTAACTACTCGGAAGTTGAAAAACAAGCCTTTGTTGTGTACAAATCCATTAAACACTACAGACCCTTTCTCTTAAAAGCTCACACAAAAGTTACAGTCCTTTTTTCGACAATAAGACAATTAATAGTTGAAAGGGATTTAGGAGAAGAGAGAGCAAATTGGGTCACAACATTACAAGAATATGACTTGGAAATCAAACCAGCAAAGATTGTCAAAGGCCAAGGTTTTTTTAGGTTGTTAGTAGGAGCATCCAATATTCAAGAACCTCAAGGTACAAAAGGTACTAAAGGAATCAATCAGATAAGTATTACCGATCCTGAATCTTAATACGCAGATCTGATTTTCTATTTGAAAAATGGATATGCTCCTTCTAATCTTTCCTATAAAAACAAACAAGCCATAAGATTGAAAGAAAAAAACTTCATAATTGTAGATCACATATTATTTAGACGAAATTATCATTCAATCTTTTTAAGATGCTTGGAAAAACCTGAAGCGCAAAGGGTCTTGCAGGAGCTACATGACGGACCAACAAGAGGACATTTTGGAGCTGATACAACAGCTCACAAAATCATTCATGTTAGATATTATTGGCCCACCCTATTCAGAGATACTCATGAATATGTAAGGAAATGCCAAAGTTATAAAACCACCAATGGAAGACAAAGAAAGCCAGCTTTCCCTTTGCAACCGGTCAACATTGAATAGCCTTTTGAACAACGGGGATTGGACATCATTGGAGAAATCACTCCACATTCATCCAAGCAGCATAGGTATATCCTTATAGCTACTGATTACTTTACTAAGTGGGTTGAAGCAATACCTTTGATGACAGCAAACTCTGAGGCAATCATTGAATTCATAGATCAATCCATTATTACCAGGTTTGGTGTCCCAAACGCTCTTATTTTTTATAATGTATCTTATTTCTCTAGAAATTCTATATTTGAGTTTGCTATCAAAAAGGGATTTAAATTGAAGTATTCTGCGAACTACTACCCTCAGGGTAATGGTTTAACAGAATCTACCAATAAAAATCTTATCAAAATCATTAAGAGAACTATCGAGCAGAATCATAAAAACTAGCATAAATCTTTGATATTTGCACTATGGGTTGACCGAATAACATAGAAGGCCTCCATAGGAACTTCTCCATTTAATCTAGTATATGGAAAGGAAGTTGTTATACCAGCAAACTTAGTACTTCCATCACTAGCTTTAGTGTAGTTTATTGAAGAGAATCCTCATCTTCTATCAACTTAGACATGATCAAATTTTGAAATTAGGAGGGATAAAGCTCGAATTATACATACAAACATCAACATATTATTAAGTCATCTTTTGATGCAACTTCAACCGACTCAAAACACTTACAAGTTGGTGATATAGTTTTGAAATGGGACAAAGCCCATGAGGATAAAGGAAAAGCCACTAAGTTCCAAAAAATTTGGCTTGGACCATTCCAAATCAGCAAGAAGATAGGCCCTTCTACATTCATATTCCAAGATCTATCAGGAAAGGGAGATTCTCTTCCTGTTAACGGCCTTATCTTGAAAAAATTCTTCAATTGAGGAGCAACCCATTCTCCCTTTGTAAATATTCAATTTTCAGCAGAATTTGTGTGCAAAACTTATTTTGTTTAGAATCTTAGGAAAATAAAGTTGTGAAAAGCCTCCCATTGGTCCTTGCTATATTGGAAAAGTTACTCAAAAGAAAATAGTCTTGATATTTACTTTTAAGAAATGGAAGCTTTACAAGAAAAGGAAAATCCTAAGAAATTAGGTATAATTATATTCTGAAAATCCCATTTTATTTTTGTGAAACCTTCTCAAAACTTAGAAGTACTGTAAATCATTTTAATGTTTTAAAAAGCCTAAAATCGGTTATCAATACAAAATAGAGACTGATTCAATCTTAGCATCCTCAACTCTCACCCTGTCATCCATATTCTCTTAAGGAGAAAATTGTTCATCCCATCCATCAAAGTTTATAATTATTCAGAGTGTAATTCTAAAATATATTTGATATAAAAGATAAGAGGTCTTATTATAAGCTTGCTTACCATGATCATAGGGGAAATAGTTCAACTGACATTACCAACACTACATACCAAAACAGGGTAATGGCTTATAATTATAAGACAAGGGGTCTCATCACAAGCCAGCTTGTTCAGTTAAATTACAACCAGTGAATGGCATTGTCAACAGTTGGCCACAAAACCAAGAAAATGGATTTTTATCTTACAAAATAAGGAAAAAAGGAAAAGTAATACAAAAATATGGAAACATATCTTTTGGATTCATTCTTTTTAATTATACTGTGAAAATGGATGGAATAATGAATGGTAAAATGGTTAAAAGGTAACCCTGTCGAGACTATAAACGTTTCCTAGCAGCAAGGGCTCTACCTATGAGAAAGGAGTCATTACAAAAGCTAAGTTGGAAATGTCTTTTGTTTTATCATTATCAACCAATTTCGGCTGATGTAAAACTTGGAATGTATTTAATTTTAACAAGAGAAGGAAATAGCAGAAATAGTTAACATTACTCTCAGAACCTATGATTATCTACTTATATTAGATTTTCTCTATCATCTAAGCTTTCCAGATTGAGAAAGTCTAAGTATTTTAATTAATTTCTCAGAGATAACTATTTCTCCCAGTGAATCGCCAATTTTTTTGTTGTACAACAACCCCCCATTTCATAAAATTGTTATACAAAATCATAACATGAAATGGGTCCCTTTTAAAATAAAACTTAGATGTGTGAATAAATTGGTATTAACCCATCATAAGAAAAACCTTTATCAAAAGACTTAAGGTAGATGAACTATTTTAAAAGCCTTTTGAATAGAAATAAAGTGGGTCTTTAAAAATTATAATTTTTTTCGTTATTGCAATAAAGTGATAACAAGATCGTACATCGAAATAACAAATGAAGCATGCACAAAGATACATTCATTCTCTTCGATCCGAAAATCATATCACAATCGGATATCGGGGAAGTCAAATGACAAAGCACAATGTAATAAAACCCCTTTAATTTCTCTGATGCGATAAAGCGTATCGCCATCGGCAATCGAGAATAATAGTCAACACATGATTAAAGGCACACTCGAATCCTCCGATGCGATAAGGCATATCACAATCGGTGATCAGTGAAATCACAATGGCACAGCAATAAAGCCCGAATCCATTCCCCGATTGTGATGCATTAATTAGGCGCATATCTCGAGAACATATTTAAAAGGCTTGCATGCATTGTATCAAATTTCGGTGATCGGAGGATGTTTAAGACAAATATTAAAACCTTTCCCTTCATGTTATCAATCGTTGATTTGTGATTTACCTCTGATTACCCATCAAAGAAATCTAAACCACGCTTCAATGAATCATTTGGCATATAAATGACATGATGAGCATTTGAAGCCTCCTTTACCATAATTTACAGGTTAAACGGCTAATCAATGAAGTAGTTAAGGGAATATTTGTCTTTATATTTTATCCACAGCAGTTTCACTATAATCCATTATCACCTGCTGATCAACGTAACTCTTTCATATTGTTCTATAGCAGCATTTCTTTGTATCACGTTTTTCTCATCGCTTGTGCAGAACTCCACTGAAATAAGAAATTTGAAACAAATGGGAAAGAGATCAAAGAAATTCGCAGCAACAGCGACTCCTATAGCAACAGTGCAGCCAGCTAAGGATCCAAGGCCAAGCAAAAAAGGATTAATCTCAGACACTACGTGCCTCAGCCTTGGAAATACTAGCTGGGAGAGCATTTACAATTTAATTGAAGCAAAGGAGCCTAAGGAAATATCAGAAGAAGCCACAATTGACTCAACGAGGAAATCAGAAGCATCCCTCAGAGATTTAGCTTGTTCATATTTGCACAAAATAGCAGCACGAGAAAAGATTCTTCCATAAACTGACATAGTGAGATGGGTGGTAGAAGAAATTCCAGTTTCAAACAGAACATTTTGCACAGTTGACGGGAGGATTTTTGGCTCATTTCAACCTGATGATTTAAGGAAAATGTATTACTTGCGTGAGCCTGAAAATAGGTACAACAAAGCCTTCCTTAAAAAATTTGCAAATGAAAGCGAGACAGAATCAGCCCCGATTAAGCAGTGGACACAGAATCTCGAGAAGCACAAACACGAATCATCAGGTAAGTACTCTGTAGAATCATTGGCTTCTCCTTACTGTTACGTCGGGGCTATGATGTGTAGAATGTGGGGGATACATGACTCTGCTAAATTCACTATTGAAATGTTCCCTTTAATGGAAGCAACAGTTAATAGTTATGTGATGGATTGGGCAAACATTTTATCCAACAAATTAGCCACAACAATTCTTGAATTTAGATCAAATTCATGCAAAACTACCAGGACCATTCCCCCTTTTTATTATAGTGCTTATATTATGGATACTCTCTGTTTTAACTCTGAATATCCGGTACTCGGATGGAGATGGACTCCTCAAGACCCTAAGCCAATCCACATTTATCATCAGATGTTATGGAAAGCTCACTACAAATATCATTTGTACAAAATATGTAATGGTTTTATGTTTCCTATCTACTATGCTATTTTTGATAAACTTGCCCCTAGGATTTCTGAGGAAGTAGGGATCAACTTGATTGTTGTAAGCAATTGGTTTGGAGAAGACAAATTAACCTATATAAGGCTTTATGGTAGCCTTACAAAACCCCATGTTCTTCCCTTATATGTGCCCGATAAGTTGTTAGCTCAGGAATTGGCCTATCAGATAATAATAGAAGGGACATCCAAAACCCTTAGAAATTCTAAGAATCAGGTATGGCCTTCATTTCCTTTGAGATGTGGTGTTTACACTCTCCACGATTACGAACATGCAGAAAAGGAAACATAAAAAATACAAATGCTCAATCTTGCAACAATTCCCTGTCGACAATATGATCCAAGAAAATTTGCCTATAATGTTCTTGAACAAGCTAAACTTACAAAGTTTGATCATGAAAAGGATGAATTTGATGACCTGTTTTCCTCAGCATAATCATTATTTTAGGTAAAAACATTGGCTAGGATCAGGTATAAAGATGAAGGGCTAGAAGTGTTTAATAGGCTTAGAGAAAAGAGGTTGCAAACTCTTCCTCTGGACTAATTAGCCACTACCCTAGAAATCCAGACAAGTGAGCCTGAACAACAAACTATTGACAAACCTCCTGTTCTAGGAAAAATTCCTGAGAAAGGAAAAGAGCCAGAATAGGAGAAAGAACAAGAAAATGGTAGTGAACACATGGATATAGATACTCAGATTGATCCCAAGCTCCTTAAATAATGGCAACAGTTCGATTCCATTATAAGCAATCCTAAGAATTCACAGGGTTTTAATACACCTGAAGTGACAATTGGTCACAAGACAGCAACAAGTACGGTCCATTTGAAGGAAACAGTGGCCTACCCATAAGTAAAGATGTAGAGATAATTCCTAAGGATCCATCGAATGAAATTGTTTTGCATATAGAAGACATACCACCTTTAGATGTCTTTTACATCCCTAAGCATAGGGCTATAGTAAAAAGACAAAGGAAAAAGAGAAGGCTTGATCAATCTTCCCTTTTACCTGCACAGACAGATATGGCTAATGTGGTATGGAAAGAAGAATTCGATCCTTCCGAAGACCTCACAAAACTCTCTCAATATGTCGGGGCCTACTCAGCAACTACTATGGATAAAGCATCAGAAATGAGCAATTTACTCAAGGAAAAATATCAATTAATTGTTTCATTGAAGGCATAGGTATCCAAAAGACAACAGAGAATAGAGAAATTAGAACAGCAGTTAGTAGCACAACAGCGAGTAAACAACAAACTAAACAAGCAATTGCTCAAGGAGAAGCGGAGGATAGACCAAAGCGCAGTACTAAAACAAAAAGAATTATCCACAACATTGGCTAAGTTGAAAACAATGAATGAACAAATGAGTAAAACAAAAGATGAGCAAATCGCTTGACTATCACAATAGGTAGAAAAGTTCAAGAGTTTTCCTCAACCAACAAAATTCAGGTCCAAAGCTATTTAGATCAATAAGGCATTAATTAAGCAGTTAAATTTACTATGTCATAATATTTCCCTTGCTGAGCCCCTCTGTGAGATTTCTTCAACAATGATTGGCAAATCCGTTGACCTCAGGAAAAATTTGGAACAGGCCAATGTGACTTTAACAAACTTTCTAGCCTAGCAAGAAACTAGTGAAGGACAAGCTGCAAATCTACCTAAAATTCTAGAATCACACAAGGAGATTCTATTTCTAGAATGGTAGTCACAATTAATGAAAGCAGAAAGGGAAACTTCAAGATGTAGATCAGTAACTGGTAATTTGATTGAGTTAATTAATTATACTATTTATCTGTCTAATCTGATTTCACAGTGCACTCTAGGTAAACTACCATTAGCTAAAGCATTGGAACAGACATGCCAACAAGAATTGGAAAAGAAGGAGTGATTAATCACAAGCATCCAAAGTTTAACTTGGGATACCTTTTGGTTCTTCCTAGTTAAACCATACAGTCAAAGGGCAGCACTGAAATGTTTAACCGACGTGATTGGTTACATGATTCTCAAAATTCATGATGCTACGTATTCAGCCCAACTGCATTCACGTCTGAGTCACCCTCCAGAATTGCAACCAATGCTTGTTATCTGCCAACTCAAGCCAAAGGATGATCAGCCGAAACAGTGAATCAATCTACCAACTGCAAGTGGGCCTATTTTAAGGAGATCTATATGATTTGGTTATACCACCTAATAGCATTTTTATTTCATAATTAGTTAGCTTAGATAGTATTTATAGACCCGTTCATGTATTTAGAAGGGATTCTTAATTTTTGTATAAACTTGGATCGAGAAGTCACACTATTGTGCTTCTGATATATTTTTTTATGAACACTGGGCCTATATTCTGAATTTTAATTAAGAATGCTTTGATGAGATATGAAATACTACTTTTTGTGAGAGTGTTTCTAGGTTAGAAGACGGAATTTGAATGCGATTGATATCGGGAGGGATCCGAATTAGATATGGTACTATTATCTATGTCTTTGCTCCATTCTTTTATATGAATCGACATTTATTTAATCTTGCTATCATTGGATATATATATATGTGTGTGTGTGTGTGTGTGTGTTTTAACAGCAGTCCTTACACTTATCAATGTTGAATGTTTAAGGAATGTTATCTTTTCAATCATATTTATGTCAATGATATATGAAGAGTAGTGTAATAATGTTTTAATGATTACTTTGTTCAACTACTTGAACAAAGTAATTATCATATGAATGAATGTCTTTGTTTACCAATAAAAGTCATCTATATGCCTATTTGTAGATAAAGATCATCAAAAGTTGCACTAAAGTGGAAATTTCTCAGGACAGATTAGTTGTTTATAATTTTATATTTTCGAATAAATCATCAATCATTGTCATTAGATAATAGAAAATCAACCAGTTATCCATCCTATTTACAAACAATTGGGAAATTGGTCCCATTATATCCAGTTAGAGCCACCACACCAAATGGAAAAGGAGTTTCCTTTAAGGTCTGGACCGGGTGGTTTTCCCTGATGTTGATGCAACGATTTTCAAGGCACAACAAAAAGGTAACACTGTTGGCGAACTTGGAGATCTTGTCCTTGGTGAAGCCACCCGATACTATATGGCTTGTAAGTGTGGTGTAGTCGATAGGCCCAACTACTTCATGACCTCTGCTAAAATGAGGCTCTTTTGGCTCCCACCGTCAGCAATGAATTGCAGCGATGAACCCTTTACCCACATCTGTGAGTGCAAAAGGTGCTACCCCTCCTCTGGATGTTCAGGCTCATTCTTCTAGATATTGGTGATGGCAACAGTGGTGCTGGGCTCTGGGTCAATGATCTGCTTCCCTTTTCCATTCCCCTTGTCATTTTCTGACTCAAGGTCAAAACATGCATCTGATTCTGAAGCCTTCAACTCGGCCACCAACAACTGCTTGGTCTGACACTCACTTGTGTTGTGAGTGGGGCTCTTATGGAACTCGCCCCACTTTCCTGTGTCCTTCTTTGACTTTGTGGTGTTCTTCTTTTCTTGCTGCTTCAACGAGTTGTCTTGGGTCACCCTGTCTTGGCTTTGTCCTTGGTTCTGCGATTTAGGGAAGCCTTTCCCTTGCTTCAGATTCGCAAATCCAAAGTCTCGCTTCTTCTATTTAAACTTCTGCTCAATTTTTACAGCGTATCAGTATGTTGTGCCGAGCGAGGATATGTTCAGGAACTCCATCTCATCCTAGATGTATCGATGCAAACAGCCGTAGTATTTAAGTACCAAATGTAGCTCAGAATCCTTCATACCCATCTTTCTGCAAAGGGTATGAAAAATATTTATGAACTCTAGCACGTCTTGGTCCCTTCCTTGCAATAGCGTGGTCCACTTTATGCATTTGTCCTCATAGCTTTTGACAAGGTAGTACTGCTCCTTGATGGCATCTTGGAATGAATTCCAAGTGGGAGAGGTTGAAAACAATGAGCCTGTACTTTCATCCTTTTGCTCGCAGTAGGTTTCCCACCAGTTCTTGACGTAGGGGGCTACTTTGAGAAGAGCTAAAGTAATATTTTCCCGGCTGGAAAAATCATGAACAAAAAAATAACCTTCTAATAGATTTAACCATTTATCTACGACATATGCATCTATCGGACCCTTGAGTATGGGGATTTCAAAATTAACTTGTACCTTAAAGGGTGTGGCATTTCCAGAGTAGCTGTTGGAAGCCGATGTGTCACTCCTCGGTAGCCGCTGAAGGATCTAAGCAAAGTTTTCCATCATCGCGTTCCTTTTTCGCTCGAGGGCTTCTTAGAGCAAGATTTTGATAGGTTCTCTTGCCCCCTCATATTGCTTTTCATCCACCATGGGAGGCCATTGGGATTTGCGAGGCTCGTCTTGGAAAGGTTCGACCAGTTCAAGCCCTAACTCCTTATATCCCGACCTTGTTGGGGACATGCAAAGAAAAAAAAAGAAAGAGCACACCCCCTTTGATACCACTGATCTATATTTAAACAAGAATGCAATAAATTACAAATATAACCATAAACACAGAGATGTAGCAGAAATAATAATTCATTTCATTAATGTAAAATACTAAAATATTCTTACAAACAAAAATGGAAATAAACCAGCTAGGGCGATGGTAGCTTATCTCTGAGAAGAGATGTGGAGGCTAGACGCCTCTAAACTGTCTTACAATGAGGCTCTAAGGCCTATTTATTGTTGAGAAACAATGGAAAACCCTAAACATCCAAAAACCTAACCCTAGGAGATGAAACGCCAAACTATCGGCCCCGTTTTGGGTAAATTGGTACATCAACTTCCCGGGGTCGTAACTTTGGCATGTGACCTCTGTTTGATGCACACAATACCTCATTAGAAATATATATCTAGGGACTACAACTTTAGGAAGAGAAACATCAGTCAATGGACCCATGTTGCTCTTAGATTTCCCAAGAAACATCGTTTAGGGCCTCAAAATGGCTCTGGGAGTTCAAGACCCGAAAAACTGCTAAAAATAGTAAACTATGCTACAATTAAGGAAACTGAAAAACTGAAAGAGACATTTGTGGGGATCTAAGTGGGATAGGTGGGTGGCCACCAACATCCACTTGGATCACTTCTCTAGCAGTGTTTCAGCTTTGTTGATGGTCATAACATTATGTCTTAATTCACTATACAACATCTCTCCCAACTTCCTATGAAAGTTAATTTTGTCTAGCAAAGGGACACTTGTTAGGTCCATAGAGACATGCACAATCCTAAACTATGAGCCTAATGGGAGGGACTGTGTCAAGGGGTGATGTAGATAAAACTACATTTGGTTCCTCTCCTGTCCATAGTAGCTAGGAGTCTAGTCTGATAGGGGACTGAATGTGATGCTAATTGTTGTTGCATCTCTTCTCTAACCTTCTTGTTGCTTTCCTCTATCACCTTCCCTTTTGTCCAACTAGATTATGGCATTGTTGAGCTCCCAACATAACTCAGTAGGGCTACCTCTATAGATGAAGAGGAAAAATATTGAAGCTGGTATTCTAAGGTCACCTAGAATCCTAGTTGATCTAGATTTGTCTCGGTCAACTTGTTTTCAATCTCTTCATCCATTTTTATATTTGTGGAAACACCTGTGAACAATTTTTGAAACCAATTTTTTGGACTAACTTAGTGATTCCATCATCAGGGCAATGTGATTTGTATTTTTCCCTGATGATGGACTCACTAAGTTAGTCCAAAACGTTGGTTTCAAAAATTGTTCACAAGTTTTTCCACAAATATAAAAATTCTACCAACCTATATGGACTCTCTCTTTAACACTCTTCATCCATTGCTTCTTTTGTTTTGGCCCTTTTTCTAGAGTCAGCATCCTCCATTTCAACATATCTAGTCTCATCCACAGTTCTCTTCTGTGCTTTTCCTTTGTTGTTGGAGTCTCATTCTCCATTTCTTTCCTTCTCTTTGATATGATACCATGGGCGTCATAATGCCAAATATCCCCCATTTCAAATTTCAGTTCTTTCAACATATTTTTAGCTGATTGAAGAGATTTCCTATTGTATACAACGAAGGTACCTATTGGCTTGCCCAACTTGAATAGATAGCCTTTCTTAGAAGGAACAAAGTGGATCTATTCTGTGTGTAGGCTTTGTCTAATGAATTATAAGGAAAATATTATCATTGGCCTAAAAATAGGTAAACAATAGGGAGGGAGATGATACCCATAAACCTTAAGTTTAGTGTATTCCTTGAACAAGTACTAATCAACCACCTTGGTGTCCTTTCTAAGTCAGAGGATTTCTTTCTGCTGAGGAAAAATCCTGGGGGGGGAGAGATTATGGGTGATTTTTTATGCAGTAGCCATATAAGTGGACATGAATTGAGAATAACCCTCATTATTAGGTTTCTTCCTAACAGTAGCATCCCAATCAAAAACAAACTTTCGTGGTTTGTGTGAATCTATGAGGCTGAGACCTAGGTATTCAAACTCATCTACATGGCTATATAGGAAAAAATAAAAAATTATGGAGTAATATCTGAAAAAATGAAGTGACAAAAAATGATGTAGCTAGAATTTGATGGATTGAGCTAGGAAAGAAGGTATGTCAAAAAAATGATCTGGCTGCATCCTTGTTTTTAGAAATCCTATGGTGGATTTGGTGACAATATTGGCATCATCCTCCACAAACAACTAGTAAATTATAGTGAAGATGGGTTATGTTTCCTTTGTAAATGTGGGTACTTGAAAAGTATCAGTAATAGGTAAGGATTGGTGGCCTGGGGCCAAAATCATCTGTAATAAGGCTGGCTATTCCTCAACAGGGAGGGAGATATAACTATAAAAGAGGGTTGTTTTAGTAAATTTTGTTGGCTCAAGATAAAATGGGTATACCAAATCCTTTTGAATCAACTCTGGAGTTATCTCCAAGATTTTTACTCTAGTGGATGATATAAAACAATTTTTCTCTTCTACATAAGACGAGGCAAATGATGAAATGAACTCTAGAAAATGATATATGGATGGCGTGACTTGGAAGTATAATCTTGATTCCACTACTCTAAAAGGGTCCTCTCCCTTGACATAGCGGTCATACATGTAGAACTAGAGGTGTGATAGTTGGTTGGTGCATAATGGGTCGAATATTTGTGACTCTTTGTCCATGAGTGGCTCAATGTTGGGCGAGGGTTTAGCTTCCCATGCTTTGCGAGTTTTAGGGGTTGGTTTCTACATTTTGAGCATGAGGACAAATTTCAGGTAGAAGGCTTGTTGGTTACTTATTTTACAGGGTGAAATATGGACAAACGACATTGGTGGAGCTATGGAGTTGTCCAATAGGAGAAAAATGTTGTAGACCAGTGGAACAATGGGAGGACTCGGCTATAGGAAGTAAGATTTTGAATTCAAATGGCTAAAGGTTTTGGCCTTTATAGGTGGAAGGAAATAATCATCTGACTCCAGGCGAGATCATGAGGGGAAGATACATGGCAGAAAGTGATTAGAAGGGTGATAGGTGGACAATGGAGGGGATATTTTACCTTTACCTCGATGGTCACTTGCTAGCTTTATCAGTGACTCAATGCATGGTGGTTGTGGTCCCCACCTCTCTCTATCGGATGGACGAGAAGGAGATGGGATCAAGCCAAGACCTGCCTGAGTTAGTCTCCATTGTCGATCTTTTTATCCTGCCTTCTTGACTTTTCATATTTGAGGGGTGGCATCGACGTATCAGTCACACTAGTCCCCCCTTGCAATGCTTTTGAGAGTTGGTCGGGATGCGATGAACACAGATCCACTCTGACACCCGCTCAGTATTTAAACACGAGACCACTTCCTTTTGGCTTTCATATTGTCTATTCATTGTGCCTACATAGCGAAGAATTTTTCTAATGGTGTCTATTTCCTTAGGACGTTTAGTACACTGCTAATTCCTAATTTTGTCCCCTTTTGCCAACCAGGATTGTATTTGTCCATATTTGCACCAAAGATGAAAAATAGGACCATTCAACATAAATAAAAGAGGGTATGATATATAAAAAGAGGTCCATTGACCCATCTAAGTCTCAGTTAATCACCTTTGATTTGGGTAATTTAGAACCTTGGCTACATTCACTTGTTGTGTTTTAGATCTGTTATGTAACCAACTCACAAAATAGAAGAAAGAGATAGATTAATGACTTAAAACATAGCCTCTTTGAGGGGGAAACCTCCTTTACATTACAAAAATGAGCAATTCTTGAATGGTTCAATGACAAGGCATCCTTTCTATATATAGGAGTCTAAGAGGTCACAATATAATGAGATTTGACATAACAATAATAATGTAAGGGCACAAAAATAACAATAGTGGGTTTCTATGGGGCACAATAATAACAGTACGGGGACACAATGGGCACAACAATAATAATAAAGGGATACAATGACAATAATAATACACTAGTATTATAGGGACATAACATGCCCCTCTGCTTCAAAAAAGTGCTATCCTCAATGCTTGAGTAGTTATGGATGCTTATGTATAAAATTCTCATCCTCCCATGTGGAATATTCAGTGGGTAAGTTATTCCACTTGATGAGATGCTCTAAAATTGATCAGCTTTTGTAGCTGTCGAGTTCTTGTTTCTCTTACTGCTTCAAGTTCCAATATGATTTTTCCTTCATCATCAAGTTCTAGCAATATTTTTTGAACTGGGAGCTTGCCACCTATAACCTTCTTTAAGCATGAAACATGGAAAACTGGGTGCACTTAGGAAGATGCAGGAAGTTCCAATTTGTATCCATAGTACCAATCTTTTGCAACACCTTGTACGAACCATAATACTTTGGTGATAATTTATTATCCTTCTTAGCTTTCTTGAGGGAAATTTGTTTCTATGGTTATAGTTGTAGAAATACCCAGTCACCTACATCAAAACTTCTTTCACTACGATGTTGATCTTCCAGTTTTTTCATTCTATTCTACACCAAAGTGAGGTTATCCTTTAAGAGTTGGAGAAATGTTTTTTGATTATTGATGTGATCTTCCACTGCTTGAACCTTAGAATTTTCTCTTGAATATAATGTGATGGATGGTGGATGATATCCATAAAGTGCCATAAATGGGGTCATTTTTGCTGCAGTATGGAAGGAAATGTTATACCACCATTCAGCTAGAGGTAACCATTTGGCCCATTGTTTATGTTTATCAAATACAAAGCAATGAAGATATCCTTCCAAACATTTGTTCACTATCTCAGTTTTCCCATTAGATTGAGGATGATAAGAGGGGATATGAGCTAATTGAGTACCCAAACAAAAAATAATTATGTCCAAAAATTTCCAGTGAAAATAGAATCCTTGTTGCTTACAATAATCTCTAGGTTTCCATGTAGCTTTTGAATTGTTTCCTTAAATGTAGTAGCACCTGTACTAGCTTTAAATAGATGAGATAATGCACAAAAGTGTGCATACTTGGTAAGTCTATCAATTACCACCATGATGACACTCTTTCCTTCAGAATTGGGTAATCCCATGATAAAATCCATTGAAACCTCCTCCCAATGTTGACTTGGAATGGATAAAGGTTGTAATAGACCTTGGGTCTTAATTGTCTCAACTTTATTTTGTTGGAAAACAAAAAATTCTACCACAAACTTTTAAATATCACATTTAAGGCCATTCCAAAAAGATTCCTTCGTAAACCCTGTGGTAAGTTTTTAAAAATCCTAAATGCCCTCCTACGGGAGAGGTGTGAAATTCCAGAAGAATCTTTTGTTTGAGTTGGGAATTATTACAGAGGTATAAGTGATCTTTGTACCATAACAAATAATTTTTCCAACTAAATGTATCAGATGCACTAGGATCTTGCTGCAACTTTTCAATGAGTTCCCACACTTCTTTGTCATTCTTCCATTCATCTCTTGCTTCATTTATCCAATTTGGTCGGATAATAGAAATGTCACAAAGAAATTTTCGACATCCTCATCCTTTCTTGAGAGTGCATCTGCAACAACATTTTTCTTCCCTTTTTTGTAGATGGTTTCAAAGTCATAACCTAGAATATTGTGACCCATTTTTGCTGCTCTTATGAAGATAATCTTTGTTCTAGAAAGTATTTAAGGCTATCATGATTTGGTTTTACCTTGAATTGTCTTCCCATTAGGTAAGGTTACCATTTCTTAAGTGTGTGTAGTATTGCCAACATTTCCTTCTCATAAATAGCTTTGTGTAAATACTTTCCTTTGTTTGGATGAATTTCGAAAGAAATGGTACTTTCTTCTTGCATTAAAACAACACCAATTCCATTTCCTAAGGCATCACATTCCACAATAAAGGTTTTTGTGAAGTCTAGCATAGCTAAGACTCGTGCTTGGCACATTACCTCTTTAATATGTTCAAAGGCATTTCTTACCTTTAGGGTCCAAGAAAATTCATCTTTCTTCAGTAATGTTGTTAGAGCTTTTGTTATTCAATTCTTAACAAACTTGTGATAATACCCTGTCAACTTGAGAAATCCTCGTAGATTCTTTATGGATGTGGGGATTTTTCTTTCCTTAATGGATTTAATTTTTCTAGGGTCTACCTAACCACCTTCAGCAGATACAATACGACCCAAATATTCCACCTCTTGTACTCCAAAGAAACATTTGGAGGTTTTTTCATATAATTGTTTATCCTCCAATAGTTTGAGCACTCTGTCAACATGTTCAAAATGATCCTTCCAAGACTTGTTGTAGATTAGTATATGAGTAAAAAAATACTAACACAAATTTTCTAAGGAAGGGTTTTAAAATGGAGTTCATCAAAACTTGAAATGTAGAAGGTGAATTGGTAAGGCCAAAAGGCATGACCAAAAATTCATAATGACCCTCATGCATTCTAAATGTCGTTTTCGAAATGTCTTTAGCATTCATTCTAATTTGATGATATCCAGAACGAAGGTCCAACTTGGTGAAGTAAATTTCTCCATGCAATTCATCCAATAATTCGTCAATGATAGGAATGAGAAATTTATCTTTAATAGTGAGATTGTTGAGCTCCCTATAATCTAGACACATGCACCATGATCCATCCTTCTTTTGCACCAATACTACTAGAGAAGAGAAAGAACTTTGATTAGGTTTAATTACACCAGCCTCTAGCATTTCTGCGACCATACATTCAATTTCACTCTTTTGGGCATAGGGATATCTGTACGACCTGATGTTTGGAGGAATGCTTCCTAGAATCAAATGAATAGAATGATCATGTTCACGAACAGGTGGGAGGCCTCTGAGAGTCTCAAATACCTTGGAATGATTGTCCAAGGCTTTTTGGATATTTGGAGAAATAGATGATTTCGATGTGGGAACGTCTAGCGAACATAATTGTGCAATTACGCTTCATTGTTCTTTCTTTAGAAGCTTTGTCATGCTTTTAGAGCTGATTATATTTCTTGGTTTTCCTATGATAACCATTAATTCAACTTCCTTTCCTTTTGAAAAATTTTTGAAGAAAAATTCTTGAAAATTAAAAGCTATCATACCTAAATATTCTAGCCATTGGAGTCCTAGTACAACATCAACACCACCAATTGGAATGGAAATATTTGGACTATTCAACACATATTCTCCCATGGATAGCTTGATATTATGGCACTTTCTAGAGAAATTTATGGTTCCTCCATTTGCAACCATAGCTTGACACTCTGGTGCTGGATATAGGAAGCAATTCAATTCCTTGGCTATCTTACAATGAATAAAATTATGGGTACTACCCAAATCAATCAACACTATTACCTTTTTCTTCTTGATGTGTCCTTATATCTTGATAGTTTGAGGAGTGGTAATTTCGGCCAATGCATTACAAGATATGGTCAGGTTCATTTCTTCTTTCTCTAGGGTTTGTTCCAGGTGTGTATCCTCTTATTTTGATGTTTCTTATTCCTTTTCTTCCTCCTCTTCACAATCTATATTTATTCTCAACACACTTATGATATTTAGTGTATTTTCTAGCACAACTGTAAAAAATCCCTATTGCTCTTTTTTCTTCCAATTGTTGTGGTGTCAACCTTGTAGGTTGTGGAAGGCTAGGGGCAACAACAACTCCATATTTATAGTTATGAGTGGTAGGCTTCCTTGTTTCCATAGTTTTTCTTTCACTTTTTCTTGCCAACCTGAATGCCTTCTCCATTGAATCATGTTCCCAAAGACAAACCTCATGTTGGATGTTATCCTATAAATTCCCTATGAACAAAGAAAACCTATGCTCCTATGGAATACCTTTTACCCTTATATTCAATTTTTGGAAGTCCTCAATGTGCTCCACTATTGAACCCTTTTGTTTGAGATTTATAAATTGGCTAAAAGAGGTTGCTTTTTTTATCCTCATAGTGTGCTATCATTTCTTCCGTAAAAATTGCCCAAGTGATAACTTGTTTACGAGAGCAAAGCCATCGATACCATACAAACTGATTGGGTTCCAAATATAAAGTTTCAATGCATACCTTTTTTAGGTTTTTCACATTATGGAGATCTATAGTATCCATGTTATGGGATACTTTCCATCAAACTTGATCATATCGATCTTTGGAACATGGTGGGTCTTCAATCCAATGTTAGAGACTATGAAATCATGACTAACATTTCTTTTGTTCTCATCATGAGTTTTCTTTACTACCCTCTCAACATTAGTAGGCATTTCTTGTAGCAACTTTTTCAAATCTATCTTCAAATTTTCGATGTTGCATTTAAGTTTTGCTTCTATACCATCCAACTTATCTTCCATGTCATTCTTTAAACCATCCATCTTGTCTACAGTTACTTTTTGTGAGATAGAAATTTGTTGCACTTGGTCTCGTAATTTTGATATATCATGTTGCATTTCTTCCTCTTCGTCATGTGTCATAGTAGAGATTTTAGGTTTCTTACTAGGTGTTTCCATTTTCTTTATTTGAGTCATCAATTAATGATAATTATGCTTCATACTTCCCTTTTGGTGCAACCTTAAGGCTGCATGAAACTCATACAAATTTCCACCTTAAACTCCATCATGAGATACAGGATAGCCTGCATAACTAGTGCATGTTCCAACCACGTTCCTTTGTAAACAATTGGATTACTGACAACCAAAACTTCAAAATATTTTGAATCAAAACCAGGGTATGTCCTAGAATCCTTTAAAATATTTATACCAATTTGTCTGGTAATTCAGTGGAATAATGTTTCTTCCATCAAACACAAATTCGATTTCAGTCTCAATGAGAAAATAAGAAACGCCAAGAAAAAACCAACTGTGCATTCCTCCTCCAGACTTCTTCCCTCGTCCTTCTATGGTTCTGAGCCCTTTTCTCAAGATTGAGAGACTATCTTTTTTATAAGGTCTCTGTGCACATTTTATCCTCCTGAGATGTGTTTCCTAAACTAAAATGGTCCTGTTTGAATTATTCTCATGCGTTTTCAATGTTGTGCATCGTTAGGGAGTTATCCATAATCCATTGCATACTTTACAAGGAGAAGTTACGAAAAAAAATAAAACCTCAAGAAACAAAACCCAAAACTATCAATCTACAAGGCAAGAAAAGTTTGAATTTCAAAACTCATTCCTGGCATCGAAACGGCTAACGTCTTCCGTCCTCCTTTCCATAGCTCTTAAGAGACAATCTTTAAACTCATATCAATCCATAAGGTTCTTGAAACCCAGAAAAAAAAAACTTGCAAGTGGCAACAATTAATTAATGAAAGGCTGGAGAAACAAAACTATATCAAATTCACATTGAGAAAATAAAGTCATCTTGATAACATTACTAGGTGTTTCCCTAACCCTTTGGTAGACATTTCAGTTGCAAATCCATTCTCTGAATAGAGGAGACTAGAAGAAGAAAACCCAATAAAAACTATGAAAACCAAAGGACCCCAATCAATACTGCAAGAAACAGACACGGTCTTGGAATTTCTACGCTGCCCATAGGCTTACAAGTGCTTTGGGTCCTTTTTTTTCTCTATCTCCCCCCTGCTGCCTCCAGACTTCCAGCAAATCCCCAAAAAGAAGTTATACATGTGTCATATCTAAATACTTCTTCCCACACATGAAGGAATTAGTTATACAGTTATAATTCAATCTTATCTTCATCTAAACAAACTAGACCACTTGGCTTGATCTCCACACAGGGATGACCACTTGCCATTTTTTCCTAATTAGACCACTCTTAACTACTTATCCTTATTGAAACTAATACAAATTTAACAACTAAGTCTTCCTCCAATCTTGCATTAGCCACAAAATGTGACCACCCCGTCACATTGCTAGCCAGGTCTAGATGCTCCTGCATTAGACTCTCACACTTGAAAACGTTCATGATCTCCTGATCATGTGCTTTCAAAAAGGAAAGGAAAAAAAATCCTTCCGGGATCCCAGACTTTTTCCTGGAGTTTTCCATATGCTCTGCTCCTCTATTTAGGCTGCATGTCAGCTACTTCCTGCTTCATCTTCCTTCTCTGGTCATAATAGTTTGGAGCTGAGAAAACTGTAATAAATTTGCGATCGTGTTCAATTTTATAACCTTCCTCTTTAGCTTCATGAGACCTGACCACCAGCTCAAGATTGTTTTCTTGGAAAAACCTTTTGGTCACATCTTCTCCAAAAGACAAACCAACATCTTGTTTGCTAGGTCCACGCCCTTTACGGGGCTATGGTTCACTCCAAAGTATTTCACACATCAAACCCTCTTCAGGTGGCTCTCATAATCAAACAATTTCTTTGATATCATCCAGTTTTATACCATCAACACTAAAAATACTACCATGAAGAACAAAAATCTTGTCATTGAGGACATGAGCCAAAGGCAAGCAGCAAAAAACTTCAGTGAAAATCTTAACCATGCTTTCACTGTACTTTGACTTGACTCTGGCCTCAAAACTATAAATCTTGTTCATACTCCTGCTTTCATGATTTCCTCTTGCAAGATAGAGTTCAGTTGGACGCATACACTTGAATGCGAATAGCACAAGTATGAATTCAACTAAAAATTATCCTCGATCAACAAAATAACCATTAAAAAGATAAGGATTATCCTCTGAAGGAAGCCACTAATCTCAAAGATGTTCAAAAGGTCGTAATATTGACCATGGATGTCACCACAAATAGTGAATTGCTTTCCATTCAGAATATTGATGTCAACCAGCGATGGCATCACCTCCAACAAATCCTTTACTTGCAATAATATTTGAAATGCATACCTTCTATGTATATTTTTTTGATTCTTGAAGTCATCCATCATTTTCTTTTTAAATTCTAATGTTACATTTTCTCCTTCTATTCTATGTTGGTGCTCTACCTTTATTAAATGAAAATCAATGGAATCAACAATAGAATGATTCTCAAGATCATTCACTGAGATGGACTCAATAAATCTAACTTTTTTTACTATTGTTTTGGTCTCTTCAATATTTTTGGTGGCATCAGGATCTTTTGGACAAATTCTCTTAACCTGCTGAAAATATTTTAGTACTTGACTGATCACCTTTTATGATGTTGCCAGACTTTGCCTTCTGGTCTGCTTCAATGTCAGTTCCCTTATGTTCTCAATCTTTGTTTCCAGTAGATCTTCATGCTGGTATTCTTCATTAATTCTTCCTTCCTGCTTTAGCTGGTTTCTACTGCCCAGCTGCATCTTCCTCTGTTTCACACATTCAGACTGTGTGTCCCCTTTCAACAGTATTTCAACTTGTTGTTTTGGAATTTCTTCTTTCATCAACACTTCAGTGTGTTTATTTAACTCCTTCAAAGAGTTTTCAAGATTTTTCTCCGCATCATCTATTCTAATAATGCTTCCTTGCCCTGGTTCATAGTTGTGAACTTCTTCCTCTGCTTCTACTTCCTTTACTGCTTACAGTATTTTCATACTTGAATGCAACCCTTCCACGTTGAAGCTCCTGCCTCAAGCTCTCTACTTCTTTATGCATAGCAGGAAGCTAAACTTCTGCGTGGGCTCGCTGCAATTCTTGATTTAGCTATTGCACTTGTTAATTTAAATCTTGTCTAGTTGATTGAAGACTTTGTGCATCAGAACAAGCTTGTTGCAACTCTGCCTTGATAGATTCACTAGCCTAGAGATCTGCCTTCATATTTGCAATTTTTCCCAAAAAACTTCTAATTTTCCGATCCTTATCATTCCGCATAGCTACAATATGCGAATGCAATCGCTCCAGTTCATGTTGAGACATAACAAGATCTTGTCTCAAAGATCCATGTGTTGCACCTAACCTTTGATTTCTTGTTGCAGGCATTTGCATCTCTATACTTTGTGTTGTAAGCTTATGTTCCAACACTTCTGGTGGTGATAACATATCTAAGGGATGATGACCTAGAGGAGGTCCCATGGCTGGACCATATATCTCAAACCCCATGCCTGGGCGTTGAAGGTGTCTAGCAAAACGGGGGTGGCATGCAACCTCTACCAGCCATCTCTTTGTCTCTACAAATTCCTCTCCCAGTTGATTGTGACAAGGACTGAGGAAGAAATGTGCAAGATATCTTGTAGTCTTCATCAAGTACTGCCACTTTTAGCCATTTCTCAAGTAACTCTAGCTCCTTCTCCCATACATTAGCTTCTTGATGAGAGCTTCTTTCTTCTTCTCCTTGATCTTGTGGTTGACTTCTTTTCATTGTCAGCTCTTCTTCCCTTTTTCCGCCTTTTGCTAGGTGAATTTCTGCTTCATGTCTTCTTCCTTGGGGTATCTTTTTTAGGTTGATCAACTCAACATCTCCCATGGTTGACTCAATCATGCCTATCATCATGACAACATGATGATATTTTACTATGTTTTCAGAAATCATAGTCTCTTCTTCATGAAATTCTTTGACAATCTTCATTGGTTGTCCTTTTTCACCTTTATATATTGCTTTCACTAATATTTTTGAGCTCTCATCTTCTATGCAAATTTCTCTTCCAGGACTGTCAACTGCACTCCATGTGGGTGATACTAAATCACTTGAGAACAATGTTGAGGAGCCATTGGGTGGAGAGGAACAATAGCTAGGACCACATGCTTCCTGCCAAGAAATGTCTCTACCAACTATGGGCAACCCTCTATCACCGTGAAGACAAGATATCGAGAACTTAACCCTTCCTTCAATTGATCTTATGTCCCCACCTGCCAACTTCTCAAGGGAACCAACTTGATGTGCATCCCAAACCACAGGAGCAGAGCAGGGTTGATCGCTACATTTTATTGCATTTCCGCCAGGTTTCCATTGACCAACAAATGAAATATTAAATGATGATTTGTCTTCCCCTGCCTGTCGAACTGATACTTCCATGTCATTTAAACCCTCTTTGACCTCTTCTGTCTCTCTCAGGCTACTATTAGAAAGTTTCACATCCTCTACAGAATATTTTTTAGATGTTACATCTTGAATTAACGAATTCTTTTCTACTGATAAAACACTCTTCCTAATGCTCATATGGCCTTCTTGCATACCTGAACTTCCTTCGAGGGGTAACATTGTAGCCAAGATTTCTAACAATGGTGTATGCAATGTTGGAAGCTTATGTGGAACATCAATTACTTTATTTGCATCTTTCCCATAAGGTTGTGTTTCCGTGGTTCCATTATTTTTACCTTCTGTCACCAGTTCAACCTGTTTCTCTGAATTTCCTTCTAGCCTTCTTGTCAACATTTCAATATATCTCCTTGAGCTTTCCTCAAGGTTTCCTGTTAACATTTCATTGTGCTGATGCAAGTTATCTTCTGAAATTTTGAGATCCTCACACAATCTCACCTCTTCCTCATCATCATCTAGAGATATTCCTTCCTCTGGCTTGCAGATAACTTCATCTACTTCATCTGCTTCTCCTACTTGTTCAAGCATTTTCCTCTGAACATTTTTGCCTGTGGCATCTTCAATTCTTATCCTTGACTCAAAGAATTTGAGTTCCTTTTTCCATAAGGCAATCTCCTTTTGCTTCCACCTCATCTGTAATGAGTGCCAAATCACCTTCTTTCCTTTTAGTGGAAAGGCCCATCCTCTTTTATGGTCTTCTAGGTCTTGTAGTAGCTCTGTCAATATCTCCAATCTTGCTTTCATGTCAACAAGTTGCTTGTCAAGCTCCTCTTGACTCATCCTGTTCATGCCTTTTGTCATGGCATCCTTCCCTCTATAGTGGCTTTCTTGAGAACCTCTACAATGACCTTCCATCATCTTTGTCTTCATCTTCTCTTCATGAGCTCCTCACTCCGCTACACAAGCCTCCGCAACAGCAAGTACTCCTCACTGCAATCTTACCTCACTAAGCTCTCCACGCTTAGTCTTTTGGTAAGCATGGTCCTCTATCTGGAACCTTCTCCTGAGAAACATCCTTACTCCTCCTAGGCTTCTGCAAGCTCTCACTCTCCCTT
Organism: Pinus taeda; assembly: GCA_000404065.3. Lineage (NCBI taxonomy): Eukaryota > Viridiplantae > Streptophyta > Pinopsida > Pinales > Pinaceae > Pinus > Pinus taeda. The sequence continues at coordinate 16,425 of APFE031465588.1, read as the reverse complement.
GAGAACACTTCAGTTGTCCTCTCTATCCAATATTTTTCTGGATTCTTCAGGTTCACTGACACTTCAGAGTGCTTTCTTTGCTCTACTTTTCCCTTTGCCTGCTACTAAAAACCTTCAATCATAGTTTATCAACTCAGTTAAAACAAATATCATCATATATATTTTTTTATGATTCCTGCAGGATCATGTCCAAATGCATTTTGCACGGGCTATCTCAAATTATTTTCTTCCTGCAAATTCTTTCTTTAAGAGTAAAACTCTTCTCCTCTCTATTCTGTTATGTGTTCAGATTTAAAATCTCCCTTGAGAATGAAATTCTTAGCTCTCTCTGCTATCTTTCATCCCTATTATCTTTGATCTCTATTTTCCTTGGCCATTTTCCCTCTACAATTTTTCCTTGGGAGTATTAATCACATTTCATATTTGTTATCTTACCTACTTGCTACTATCAGCTTTTGTCTTTTTCCAAGACTTGCTTCTCCTCGTGCAACCTTTGAACCCTTGCACAAAAAACATGCTTGTTTTGTCTTTTTGTCCTGCCAGTCTTTCTGATTACTAGCTCTGTCACCTTGTCTGGTCACACTCTTCTTTCTCAGCACGCAAAAACTCCTTTCCGCAAGAAACCTTTTCCTGCTTTGATACCAAAAATGGTGCAACCTTCAGGCTGCATGACACTCATACAAATTTCCACCTTAAACCCTGTCATGAGAGACGGGATAGCCTGCATAACCAGTGCATGTTCCAACCACATTCCTTTGTAAACAATTGGATTACCGACAACCACAACTTCAATTGAATCAAAACCAAGGTATGTCCTAGAATCCTCTAAAATATTTATACCAATTTGTGTGGTAATTCAGTGGAATAATGTTTCTTCCATCAAACACAAATTCGATTTCAGTCTCAGTGAGAAAATAAGAAACACCGAGAAAGAAAAAATCCTGCCAACTGTGCGTTCCTCCTCCAGACTTCTTCCCTCGTCCTTCTATGGTTTCGAGCCCTTTTCTCAGGATTGAGAGTCTATCTTTTTTATAAGGTCTCTGTGCACATTTTCTCCCTCTGAGATGTGTTTCCTAAACAAAATGGTCATGTTTAAATTATTCTCATGCGTTTTCAATGTTGTGCATCGTTAGGGAGTCAGCCATAATTCGTTGCATACTTTGCAAGGAGAAGTTACGAAAAAAAATAAAACCTCGAGAAACAAAACCCAAAACTATCAATCTACAGGGCAAGAAAAGTTTGAATTTCAAAACTCATTCCTGGCATCGAAACGGCTAATGTCTTTCGTCCCCCTTTCCATAGCTCTTAAGAGACAACCTTTAAACTCATATTAGTCCATGTGGTTCTCAAAACCTAGAAAACGAAACTTGCAAGTGGCAACAATTAATTAATGAAAGGCTGGAGAAAAAAAACTATATCGAACTCACATTGAGAAAATAAAGTCATCTTGATAACATTACCAGGTGTTTCCCTAACCCTCTGGCAGGCATTTCAGTCCCAAATCCATTCTCTGAACAGAGGAGACTAGAAGAAGAAAACCCAATAAAAACTATCAAAACCAAAGGACCCCAATCAATACTGCAAGAAACAGACACGGTCTTGGAATTTCTATGTTTCCTGTAGGCTTACAAGGGCCTTGGGTCCTTTTTTTTCTCTGTCTCCCCCCTGCCGCCTCCAGACTTCTAGCAAATCCCCAAAAAGAAGTTATACATATGTCATATCTAACTACTTCTTCCCACACATAAGGAATTAGTTATACAATTATAATTCAATCTTATCTTCATCTAAACAAACTAGACCACTTGGCTTGATCTCCATGCAAGGATGATCACTTGCCATTTATTCCTAATTAAACTACTCTTAACTACTTACCCTTATTGAAATTAATACAAATTTAACAACTAAGTCTTCCTCCAATCTTGCATTAGCCACAACATGTGACCACCCCATCACATTGTTGGCTAGGTCTAGATGCTCCTGCATCACCTTTGAACCATTTCAAACTACTTTTTCAAACAAAACTTATGCAAATTTAAAAAAACATTACACACCTTTTTTTTCTGCTTTGTATGAGCTCAATCTTGAAATGCCTGTAACTCTATAATTTTGGATCTCCAATTTTTGACATTTCGGTGTGCGATAGCCCTCTAAGTCCTCTTTTCAACCCCACAAGTCTGATCTTGATTGGATTCTCCAAGAAAGAGTTATTACCAATCTCCCGTGATGACCTAATTATAGATTGGTTTGGTAGAGCAAACTTGTACGATGTGCCACGTGTCACTGTTTCGACCTTCAGATCTAAGAACGATATACAGGAAACCAAATTATGTCATATTTCTATCACTTTTTATGAAATTTGAATCCGATGCTCAGAGAGAAAGTTATAATGATTTTCCGAAGGTGACATGTTTGATATTGAATTCACAAGCCTATAAAAACCCTAACTTCCTCAGTTCATATCTCTGAAAATATAGCGAGATAGGATCTGAAATTTGGTCTCGAGGTTCCTCACAATCTAAGATCAAATGGATTTTAATTTCAACTTCTGAAACCATGTAGAATTGTTTTTATAGTGAAACTTCCACGATGACCTGTTTGAAGCAGCGAAACCCTAAAATCCAAATCTCTTATACCAATTGTTATGAAACCAACTCACAAAATAGAAGAAAGAGATAGATCAACAAGTTAAAACATATCCTCTTTGAGGGGGAAACCTCCTTTACATTATGCAAATGAACAATTCTTGAATTATTTAAATGACAAGACCTCCTTTCTCTATATAGGAGTCTAACGAGTCACAATATAATTAGAGCCGACATAACAATAATAATGTAAGGGCACAACAATAACAATATTGGGCTTCTATGGGGCACAATAATAACCATATGGGGATGGCATGGACACAAAAATAATAAGAAGGGGATAAAATGACAATAATAATAAGGGAATACACTAGTATTATAGGTACCTAACAAGATCCATGTGACAACTCACAATGTCACTATTCATCATTGCATCATCGATGAGGGGGGATCCACATGAATGATGTCCAAATCAGTTTGGTAAAAACTTGGATACCTAGAGATTACAACCTCTTTCATTACATTTGATGTATATGATGGCTTCCCCTCACATCCTATAGGAATCTTTCACAAGTTTCTAGTTGAAATCACCAACAAAATAGTTCTCATTGACATTGAAGTCCTTAATGCCCCGCTATATGACAACATCTTATTTGGAAAAATATATATGCATGTCATGAAGGTTATGGCATCATCAATATTTTGGAATATGATTTTCATGTATAATGGGAAAATCGTTACCATCGATCAATTAACCCACTATGAAACAATAAATTTTTCTTCACTTCATAGTGTGTTACCCTCATAGGATCTCAATGGGATTTGATTCCCAATCTAAATGAGGTTGGCCTTGGAATATTCTAAAGTTCCTCTCTCCTTTGTACTTACCTTGGATAGTCTCCTATCAAATCTCCCTCATCCTCCACCCATGTGTGCATAATAACCACCTTTGTAGGTGATCTGTCACAAGGCCATATGCCACCCTCATTGGAGCAAGATAATGCGATGGTGAGAGATAATTATTTTCTACCTTACACACTTACTCAAATCCTTTTCTCTACCCACTACCAAGTTATGTATCTCACAAATGATGGAAACACACATGTTTCCAAATATGGATTTAGTTATACCTCTATGTTATTTAGATCATGTAGCCATATAAATTTCTCCAATGGTGACCCCCATATGACAAGTTATTTTGAATCTTCTCTCAGAAGCATTATCATCTACAGTGATGCCACACCCCATGAAACCATCTAAAAATACAACAGAAAGAGAGAACAAAAAGTATAAAAATAAGGAACTTTCCAATATAGCCCCTACAAATATGACTCCTCCATGTGCTCTACATGATGTGACAAGCCATCCTACTTACCAATGCCTAGCATTGGATGAGATAAAGGTTATCCTTCATCCCCCAACAAGAACATTCTCCCCCTTTGTTGCCATATAGGGAAAAGGCTAGTTCATTACACAATAACTACTTATGCAACAATCGCCCATGTGTCATTTGTACACAACATGGGCACTATGCTCATCATTATCTCGACCTCACTAGGTATTGGGATGTGTTGGTCTCTTTACAATAAGTTAACATGATCTTTCCTTTGCTTCCAATTACTCCTATGGTAGAAGATTCCCCTCACACTATTTATTATTTCTCCTCTATGGATAATCAACACCAAGTGTCCCCTTGTGATATTTTTTCTAACACTAATCATCAAGAAAATATATGCCACCATATTATTGCAAATTGACATAATTCTCTTCATATGATGGGTCAACAATCATTAGAAAAAAATTCTTTAGGAAAATTATTTAGGAAAAAAACTTATATTCTCAGAGACAAGAAAATGCATCTACCTCCCTTGAGGTAGTTTATTATCCATCTCAAGTAAGTAATTCTTCTTGCATGCTTCCCATGGAACCAGTGCATGCTTTGGAATTCTCCAATAAATCACCATTACTAACACAACAGGAGATATATCCACCTCCTAGGATCCATGACGCACACGAACACATCCATTATATGTCTTCATTTGAAGGAACCATGATTTTAGTCATCTACTCATTGTTCCATGGTGTTGAGTTTGCTTCATACACACCAAATATAAAACCATTAATGATTGCACATACACAACCTTACTATGTTTTTTCCACTTCACTTGGCCCTATGGTATCTAGTACGACTTTGTTCTCATGCATGTCTATTAGCACTTCTATGAACCAACCTTCACTTCAAAACCCCATGGCATCGCCATCACCTTTATTAGATATTTTCTTCTTAGACAAATATATCTTGAAGGCCATTAAAACACCTAAATGTTAGTGGGATGTTATGCATCATCATTCTTTTTTCCTCCTGTTGTGCCCTACAACAACCCCCCATTTCATATCATTAAAATTCCAAAACTATAATGTGAAATGGGTCCCTTTTTTTAATTTTTGTTTCAAATTGGTATCAATTTAAAGTTCTATTTCAAAAAACGCTTGAATCAAAGGGAACATCATTAAAAATACTTTTTAATAAAACCAACCGATAAACCCAAACATAAAACGATTTACCTTTATCATTGCGATAAAGCGATCGCAAGATCGCATATCGCAATGACAAAGAAAGCTCAACTTAAGGGACATCTTGGTTTTCGCCGATGCGAAAATTGCTATCGGATATCGCCAAAAGCATAAAGTAACATAAGCAATAATCCTTGCTCCGATGCGATGCGATATCGACAATCGACAATCGCCAATCGCCAATCATAATTTAATGCAAAGAAGCTCCCCCACACCCGATGCGATGCAATATCGCTATCGGCGATCAGCGACTTACCATGCCCTCATCCTAAGCGGCCCTACCAGCTATGCCCGACGCGATGCGATATCGCTATCAGCGATCGGGGATTCCAAACAAAACCAATGCAATAACTTAGCATTTCCCCGATGCCCGATTGCGTAAAGGGTAAAATAGCACAGTTTTCAAAGTAGCAGTCATAAAGGCGGTTTGATATGATTTATTCGTAATTAAGGCCATATCCTTTGGAAAGCCGCTCATCCGCGTTCAAACTGCCAAATCACCCAAAGCATGCTTCAAATAAATCATTCAACCATTAATTGAAGCAACTGGAATTAATGAGACTGACAGGCCGTAACGACCATTTAATGAGAATAACAGGCTTGAGATCTATCCACGGATTTGATCCTAAGGTCGTCTTAAGTCGATTGATCGCTATGAATGCACCTAGATATATATATTTCATTCTGTTCAATTCACATTATTGTTGCATGTGTTGCGCTAACCTTTCACTCTGCGCATAATTCTTCCATAGAAACAGAAGAAAGTGGAATGGGAAAGAAATCCAAGAAGACTACAATACCTACTGCTCTGCCAGCCGCAGGGCTAGCTGTCGCTGATCCAACTGGAAAGAATAAAGGGCTTATATTAGATACAACATGCTTAGGACTCACCAGGACCACTTGGCAAGGGACTTATAATTTGATTGAAGCAGAGGGGCCAAAGGTGACCAAAGTAGAAATTTTATGTGATAATACCAGCAAATCTGATGCCAATTTAAAATACTTGGACGACTCCTTTCTACACAGAATAGCGGCTCGGGAGCAGGTTCTTCCTTACATGGATGTGGTAAGGTGGGCAATCCAAGAGCTCCCAATTATCAACAGACTGTTTAACGCTACGGACGGGAGGATTTTCGGTTCGTTTCGAGCCGAAGACCTAAGGCTAATGTATCACCTGCCGCAAGAAGAGAAGAAATATAATGCTACATTTTTGGAGAAATTTCGAGCAGAGAATGAGACCGAGTCTGAACCAATTCGAGGCTGGAGACAGAATCCAGCAAAACACAAGCATGAAACCTCTGGTAAGTACTTAGTTGACTCCCTGTGTTCTCCTTACTGTTATGCTGGAATTATGATGTGTAGGCTATGGGGATTGCATGACTCTGCCAATTTCACCATAGAAATGGTTCCCCGAATAGAGGCTGCATGTAGTGGAGAAATCATGGATTGGGCGGTTATATTATCCGACAATTTAGCCAAAGCCATCCTCGACTTAAGGTCTGACTATCGTGTCACAGAGAGGGTTATTCCGCCATTTTATTATAGTTCCTATATTATGGATGTGTTGTGTTTTAATTATGAGTTTCTTGTGCTGGGATGGAGGTGGACGTCGCAAGACCCCACACCCATTCACATATATCATCGAAAACTATGGAATACTGGTTATAAGCACCACCTGTACCAAATCTGCAACAGTTTTATGTTGCCAATTCATTATTCCATTTTTAATAAGCCTTCCCCGAAAATTTCTGAGCACGCAGGGGTAGATTTGACTGCAATAGCAAGTTGGTTTAGGGAGGAGAAATTCACCTATATCAGAGTTTTTGGCAATCAGGCTAGGCCACATGTGCTACCACTTTACATCCCTGGTAAGCTACTTGCCAGGGAGGTAGCTTATCAAATCAGTGCTGAAGGGGTTACCCAGACCCTCAAAAGAGCTAAAGAACATGTTTGGCCTTCTTTTCCATTACGAATTGGAGTGTATACCCTGCATGACATCAAGCATGCAAAGAAGGAAGCTTCGAAAATGAATTTGCTCACTCTAGCTACTCTGCCAAGAAGGCTGTATGATCCAAGAAAGATCGCTTACAATGCGCTCGACCAGGCCAAATTGGCCAAGGTCGAGCACAAAGAAGACAAATTTGAAGATTTGTTCACGTCAGCCGAATCACTATATCAAGTCAAGTCGCTTGCTAGAAATTTTTATAATGATGAAGGGCTAGTTGAATTTAACAGAATTAGAGAACAGAGGTTGCAAACTCTGCCTCTAGACTTGTTAGCAATTGTTCCGACAACAACCAGGTCAAGCGAGTCTGAGCAGCGAGATAATACACCACCTCCTACTACATCAAAAAACAGGCAGGAGAAAAGCGCAATAGCCAGGAGCAAGAGGTGACCCAGGAAAATGTGCAAAGACAACAAGAAGAACCCAAGGCAAAAGAACCAAGAAAGAGCAGCTCTAAGAATAAAACAAGGCATACATTAGTTATCCCAAATTTGCTTCAGCAATGGAAAGAAATTCAGTACATTTATTTATAAAACCTAGGAGTGCTCGAAAATGATGAGGTTTCTTAAAGAAGGTGATACACAGGAAGCGACATCGAAACCGGTTTACAGGTGAAACCAGCGGCCTACCCAAAACAAAAGAACCAGAGATAATTCCTAAAGATCCAACGGGAGAGATCGTTTTGCAAATTGAAGAGATCCCCCCTTTAGATGTATTTTATAGACCCAAGCATAAATTTGTTGTAAAGCGACAGAGGAAAAGGAGAAGAACTGATCAACCTTACCCTTTCCCTGAATTAACAGTAACGGGCAATGTTGTATGGAAAGAGGAATTTGACCCCTCCGATGACTTAACCAAGCTATCACAATTTGCTGGAGCATATTCAGTGGAAACCATTGATAAATCATCGGAGGTAAGAAGTTTATTAAAGACCAAGGACCAAGACATCTCTTCACTATAGGCGAGACTATCAGAAGTTTAGCAGAGGGCAGAGCGGGCGGAGAAAGAATTGCTAGTGCAGCAGCAGAATAATAATCACCTGATCAAGTAATTACAAGTGAAAAAGCAGAGAATTGATGAAGGCGCAATACAAAGGCAAAAGGAGCTATCAGAAGCACTGGAGTAGTTAAGAATATCAACTGAGGGAACAATGAAAGTGAAAGATGAGAAAATCGCTCAATTGACCACTCAAATTGAGCAAATGAAAAAGCTCCCTCAGATAGATGAGTTCAAAGCAGAAGCGCTCCAGTTAAATAAGGGATTGACTAATCAGGTTAAGCTATTATGTCAACAGATTATACGAGTAGAACCATTGTGCGAATTGGTAGCATCTATAAACGAAAAGGTAGAAAACGCAAGGACCGATTTGGATCAAGCTGAAGAAACACTGACAAACATTATAGAATGGCAGGATTTCGATGTAGGCCGGGTAGCTAATCTACCAAGAATTCTGGAATCGCACAAAGAGATATTATTCACAGAATGGCAATCGCAACTAATGAAAGCAGAAAGAGAAATTTCCAGATGCAAGACAATCAATGGAAATTTGGTTGAATTAGTAAATAATACACTGTATTTATCTAACATAATTTCCCAATGCACTCCAGCTCAATTAACAACAGCAAATATATCGGAGCACTCATGCTATCCGGAGCTGGAGAAAAACGCAAGATTGATCGCTAGAATCAATAGTCTGACGTGGGATACTTATTGGTTCTTCTTAATCAAGCGATACATCCAAAGAGCTGCCTTGAAGTGCCTAACGGATGCTGTCGGGTATATTATACCCGACATTCAGGATGCCACCTTCGCCGCCCAATTCAGTTTGCGCCTCAACAAACCGCCAGAAGTAGAACCAATGCTTGCGATAAGCCAGCTAAGGTTTAAGGGCAAACAACCTGA